>BGPR01037084.1:0-15263 GCA_013235015.1 Araneus ventricosus
TGCTTTGTTACTCTTCCACATTCAGAGTTCCATGAACAATGGAAATGAAAAAAAAATAATAAACACTAAGAAAATTAATCAACAAGTATTAGATGCTACACAGGTTCGGAGTGCACACCGAATAGACCTCAAAAGCTTCCAAATTAATTCACTGCATAAAATGACACATTTGGAAATTGAAAAACAACCCTTTCTTCCTTTGAAGTTAGTTTGTACTGAGCTGACTTTTCCGCAGCTCTGGGTTTGGTGCTCGGCCATCTGAAGTTCTTTATTCCCCACTCCAACCCAAGGTTCACCTGTGCTCCTTTGATTTTTCTTCATTTTCCCGAATGTGCCATGCTTATTTAAGGACATACAGATCAAAATATTATTTTAAACTTGCACGATAAATGTGTTGTTTTCTGCTTGGTGAGCTATGGTTGAACAGTGGGGAAATAAATTGGAGTAAATAATTGGCGAAATCTGTTCAGTTTTTAAGGATGGACACTCAGTCGGATGTTTTATACCATACAGAAAAATGTACAGTGAATCCTTTTTAGATTTCTCTCTAAAATAGATGAAGGGCGTAGGCAGACAACCAATGATGACATATCTAGGGATCATACGCTTTCATGAAAAATAAAATTTTTCCAAATCGGTTCAATGGTTGCCATCGCCAAGCGCATCAGTGTGCAAGGAACAATAGAATGCTATATGCCACTGGCAAATATGCATATATGGTAAATATACGGATTTTACCAGAATTAATGATGTATGGTAAAGTATGTATATATGGTAAATATGCATAGTTATTACAAACATGGGGATAGATTTAAAACATTTCTTTACATTCAAATTAAGTACAATCATGACATTCTTATTTGAAATGATGTTAAAATATAATATATGCTATAAATTCTTCGAAGTTGAAAACGTGACCTAGCAATCAATTTAAATTTCATATTTTATGCATAAATGTAGTTTCATAAAAGTGAAACTGAGATTATATAAATAAATGATAAGATGTTGATACAATAAATACATCTATTTTTATTAAAGATAATTCATAATTTAAAAATCTAAAAACGTCGTTAATTAAATAGACTACAAATAAATTATAAAATAGTAACATTTGGGTCATCACATAAAATACGCGCAATTGTTCAGAATACTAAATCGTCCATAAAGCAATAATTAGAAGAGTCAAATGACGGATATCAAATTATTAAAGAAAAGGAGTAAAATTTTCAAAAATAGAATGAATAGATGGTGACAAGACGTATTCAAAAGCATATCTTGTTATAAAGTATAAAGCAGTTTTGAACTTCTAAAGCTTTTTGAAATTCGCAAATATAAATCAGTACAAAAATAAGTAGGATTTTCGGAACACTCCAAATCGTCAATGAAGCGTGTTTCGAAGTCAGACTAATAAAATCAGATTTCTTTTTAAAGGATAAAAATCATTGATTCAAGATATATTTTGTGTGTTAACAAAAAGTATGTCTAGTCATTTGCGAAGATTTAAAACACAATAAGTCATTTTTTATGATTTGTATTTTGATGATATTTTTTGCACGTAGAGGCGTAATCACACTGACCATTTAAAGACTTTTCTCTCGTGTGAACCTCTTAATAATGTATCAGACTTCTTTCAAGGCATAATTTCACTTATCATTTGAAGTTATTCGGGTCGCAATTATTTTGCTGCCAATGATTGTTTAATTCCGATTCACTTGTAAACTTTCTTGAACACATTACACATTTGAATTCATTCTTTGATTCTTGATCAGAAAAGTAGGCTTCCATTTCTGATTCATGGTATTTCTTCATATGCAATGTTAGAGTTTTCTCCCACTTAAACGCTAAATCACAATGCTCGCATTCAAAAGGCTTTACTTCCCAGTGAACCACAAGATGCTCTTCCAGCTTCCATTCATGTGAAAATTCCTCAGAACACTCCCCACACTTGTACTGGTTCAACTCGCCGGGAATAGGTTTACCGAGTTTAGGTTCACAAGGATTCTGCATATGAATGTGTAATTCTGATACATATGTGAACCCTTTTCGACAATTCCAACATTTGAATCCTTTCTTTGATCTGGAAGCAAGCTTACGAAGGGCATTTTCCCGGCCATCTGTCCTTGTTTGCCGTTGAGAATTGTGTGCCTCTTCTTCTGGTACTTCATTTACCCTACAATCATTTGAAAATTCCTGAGGACACTGATCAGTCTTGTTCGGCATCTGTTCACAAGGATTCTGCATATGAATGTTTAATTCCGATTCATTTGCGAACCCTTTTCGACACTTCCAACATTTCAAACCTTTCTTTGATGTGGGAGCACGGTTACGACGATAATTCTCCCGGCCCTCTATCCTTCTTTTCTGTTGAGAAGTGCGGGCTTTTTTATTGGAAACTTCCTTTTCTCTTCCTAAATCTTCTGGGAAGAAGTTCTCGGTTGAAGAATTCCGTCTTTTGTTCAACGGGTCTGAAGAATTGCCGCCTTTCTCATTAGTGTCTCTAAACTTGTTCTTATCGAAAACATTCTCTGTAACAAAATGCGATATACAGCTATCTGGCGGACTGCGAGATGAGACAGCTAACTCTATTTCACTATTTTTATTCTTAATTTGTGAAGATTTTACAGTTATTTGCTTCTCAAGCATCTTTTCCAGAGAAGACTGGTTTTCACGTTCATGTTTTGATGATTGATGATGAAAATTCATCAGATGATGTGGTTTTGCAGGAGAAGCACTGAAGGAGTCCGCAAGGTAGTTGAAATACGAAGGGGTTTCTGCTTCTATATTCTGGACATGCGAAGTTTGTGTTTGACACCAAGCATTTTGAATCCCTGGGGAAAAAGTGTTCATTGCAGTATAGTTTTTACTACAGTTTTTTAATAGTTGTTCTTGTTCCAAGAGAATATTTTGACTACGAAGGCTGGATGCTTCAACATCTTCCTTCCTATAGAATTCATTAACTGCCGAGTCTTCGTATGGGAAAATGAAATCTTCCCCCACTGAAGATACTTCTTCACGTTGACAAGGGCTGTTACCTATCGCTGGAATCTTGACTTCTCCAATCCGGTTGGTGGATTTACCACTGGAGTTTGTCGGTTGAGGCAGTGGCGGAAGTGCAGATTCAGGATGCGCCATATTCAAATTTTCCTTTAAGAACTCATCTCCATTGCATACCGAGCAGATAAGTACTTCGGCAGAAAAGTATTTCTTGAAACAGCACACACAACGATATACAATCATTTCTTTGTTTTCAACGGATATTACATGTAAAATATAAATATCTAAGTAACAGGCAAATCACACTACTGTTATAAATTCTGTTTGACTTTTATACTTAAATATTTCTTTTTGACTATGTTTGGCCTGTCGTTGCCAAAGGCAAATCTAAAATTCTACAACTTCAAGAAATAAAATTGTGATTTTCCTCTCAAATGTTTATTTCATATATAATATGAGAAACGCCATTTTGTACAGAAAATCTGTTACTTAATTTATTAGAGTAGAATCTCTGCAGTTTTATACAAAGCTGACGCATGACGTCCTATAATCTTTTTTCATCGTTGTCTGAAAAACAAGTCTATTTTATGCGGATGGGAATCGTGATTATTCACATAGCGGGGTGTATCGAATCTTTTTTCATTGTATTAGAAATATAACTTGAAAATCATGTGATCGTAATGGAATAGCCGCCTCTTTTGGGATTTTTTACAAGTTCTCTTTATTTTTTGAAAATTGTTTCCACACGATGTGGTTGGAAAGTTCTGTTTGTTAGTTTGAAAATTTTTTTTCACATATTGTGGCTGAAAAGTTCTCTTTATTACTTTGAAAATTGATTCCGCATGCTGTGACTGAACAGAATTCTTATTTTATATATCACTTTAGACGGCACCGCAAAATGCTATTGGTTTAGTTGTATTAACAAGACACAACACAAGGGCTAATTTGGGACGGATATCGGAATTTATAACCTTGGTCAGATGACAAGGACGACACCCGAGATGACTTCACCCTCTCTAAAAATCCACACAACATTAACAGGAAGACGTTAGTCCACTACGTATGATTTATCGGGCAGCAGGCCCCACACACAGCTGATCTTCATTGAGATCGGCTTTCGAACCTCGAAACAACCGGCAACGTAGCTCACACCCTACCACCGCATCCCTATTGGGATGAGAAACCACCAGAAAAGTAAACGGGTTTTCGCATTACAGGACAGTTCAGCAATAATTGTGTGGTTATGTTGACCACATTTTCGAAAACGAGTCGTACCTCCTACGGAAGGAGTTGTGGTTCGTGGTCATTATGCAACTGACCACATTACCAATGTTATTGTAGAGACAACTTGCTTTTCATGCATTACAACTTATTACTATGCTAGTCTTGATTTTTTTCGTTATATTATCATTTCAAAAGTTTTGTTGCATGTTACTCACTTTCTCGTAAGAAATCTCACCCTGCTGTTTAAGTTTCTTGCAAGGCCGCGGTGGCCTAGTGGTAAGTTCTCGGCTTTTAGGCCGGGGGTTCCGGGTACGAAACACGATTCCAATGAAGGTCCGCCGTGTATGGGTCCTGTCGAACGTTTAATCATACGTAGTGGCCAAACGTTCTCCCGTTGATGGCGTGGAATTTTGAAGAGGGGGTGGCAGCGCAGGTGTCGTCCTCGTCATCTGACCGCGGTTCAAAATTACAAGGTTCGTCCCAAAATTAGCCCACGTTTTGGTTCTAGACAGGATGCTAATGCAATTAAACTAAATTTCTTGTATAAAAAGTAATCACAGATTTCATTGAAAAATCCTTTTTCTTTCTTGTATGTTTCCTATAAAGCAATTTAGATTTTTTAAAAATAATAACCAACTTTAAAACAGTTTCGACAACAGAAAAGTGAATATATTAATAAATTTCAAACACTGCTAAAAAGTAACAACTGAAAACTTCCAATAAATGAAGGATACTCAGGACAAAAACCGGTTTACTATAAAATTACAGAACTTTAAAAATACAAATTTTTAAATAACAATACACAAAATCTTTCGACACAATTATTGACAGTTTTCTTTCACTTATCTAGTTTCTATGAGATTTAACTCAACTTGGAATGGCATACAGTAAGTTACTCAGTAACCTAAAAAATGAAGATGCATATTATTAGGATATTTTAAAGATATTTATATCATCCTGAGTAAAAACAGTAACTGTGAAATGCCTGTTCGTGAAATATATCATTTCTAATACAGCTTATTACAATTAAAATACTGAAAGCAATTTAGCATTCAGTTTTCTATGATGTTATTTCAAGAAGTGCAAGGCATCGCAAATCATCTAAAAATATGTGCCGGGGTGGGTAAGTAGACACTAGAATCAGATATTTTACTATTTACAAAGTACTACTTATCTGAATAGTTCCCTTTTTCAGTTTAATACTCCAAGTGGGCAGTTATTTTGAGCAAGAATTTCATTCAACTATTTAGTTCGGAGAACTGAATTTTTCAAAAGGTTTAACCAGCAATGTCTTGTGCTGCAGCACTCGTTGAAGTTAATTTAAAAGCTTGTTTTTAATCTTTTTTTGTTAATTTTCCACATTCAGACATGAATCAACAATGGAAATGGAAAAAAATATAATCTAAGAAACTGAATCAACAAGTAGGGGATACACAGGTTCGCAGTGCACACCGAAGAGTCCTCAAAAGCATCAAAATTAACTCACTTCATATAGCTGAAAGCTGTAATTGGAATTCGAAAAACAACCCTTTCTCCCTTTGAGCTTAGTTTGTCCTGAGTTGCCTTTTCCGCATCTCTGGGTTTGGTGCTCGGCCAAATGAAGTTGTTTATTCCCCACTCCAACCCAATAGTCATCTACGCTACTCTGATTTTTCTTCATTTTACTGCATATTCGTTTTTGTTGGACGTCGCTCTTTGAAGAAAGGTACATATTAATTTCCTAAAATACAATTCAGATGAAAATCTGTGTACTATCTTTAGATTCATTGTAATTAGTCATTATTATTAGAGGTCATTAATTTAGGTTAGATGACTATTATTAGATGTAAATACACAATGGACGTTGTATAAATTCTCATATATGAGTTATTTGAAATTCATCTTTGAATGAGTGTTATTAAGTTGACTGGGCAAAGAGGGAGGGGATGGGGAGTCCTGATATTTTTCTGTGCAGAATCGTCTTTTAAACATTCATTTAATTTCTTACTAACAACACTTGATTGAACTTGTATCATATAGTGGATATTTAACATCTGTAAAATGTAAAAAACTTCATATCTCGATTTTAAATTAAAAATTAGGTTCTACTTCGAGGCAAGTGCAGCATTGCTCCTTTCTGAGATAATATAATCTGCCATTGGGATAAACCATACTTACCAACATGTAGCTATATGGAAATAACGATCATAGAAAGATAAAAAAAATAATCGGATGTAATCGAATAAAACTAAAAACAAACAAGGAATCCATGAAAGTCCATTTTCTAAGGGCTAAGAACCTTATTCGAAATGGATTCAAAATACGCCAAACATAGCTTCTCTTAACTCGAAATTTCCCAAACAAAGGAGATCTGTACATGAAAATGCATATTTTTAAAAGAAAGAGGAAAAACACATCAAAAAGTTCTTTTTTATTTTCTTCGGCAAAAAAAGAAGAGCATTTCGTGGAGCAAACCGTTTTTGGTTTTCTTTCATATAATGATGTGTATATCACATATTTTAAATGCGCTGACTCATCGTTATAGTTTAGCTTTTCGTCATTTAATTTTAAGCGCTGTTCAGGATCGGATGACATTTTTTAGTCATGACAATGCATGAAAAGAATGTTTTGTATATTGATACTAAAATGTAAATAATTAAAGCAAAGGAGAAAGATAATTTGACCGCGAAATAAATTATTCAAAATAGGAAAATCTCAGTTTTACGAAATATTTAAGAAGAACGAAATAACTGAACTATGGTTGAATGGAAATGGCTCAACCAAGCGAAAAATGCGGAAAAACAGCCAAAGAAGAAATTAATGTAATTGTATGGGTTAGTTTAGTTTAATTATATTAACGCCTAATTTTTTAGCAACACGAGGGCTATTTTGGGACGGACGTCGCAATTTTGAATTATAGACAGTTGCAGAGGACGACACCTGACCTGGCACCCCTTCTCTAAACATTCACGCCACAGTAACGGAAGTATGTTTGGCCACAAAGTACGATTTACGTGCAACAGGCCCCAAATACGGCGAATCTTCGGTGGAATCGGGTCTCGAACCTGGAACCCTGCGGCCCCAAAGCCGAGATTCTACCAATAGGCCACCGCGGCCACTGAAATTGTATGGGATTGGTTTGTAGATGCAAAGATGCAAGATCTCGAAATCTGCCGATATCTGGACCTATATTACAAGCCCAAGCTGAAGATATTGCAGAAAAATTAAGCTGATTTTCATGCTGCAAATGGATGGTTGAAAAGTTTCAGAAAAAAAAGAAGAAAATGGGATTTCTTTCAAAATTGTCTGGGATTGAATTGAAGCTGGGAACGTTTCGGATGAGACTGTAAATACGGAGATTCAAAAAATTGAAAACTCATTGAAGGCTATGAACCTCAAAATATTGCGAATGACGATGAAAGTAGGATATTTTTCGTGGCTTACCAACAAAATATTTATGTATTAAAAAAGAAAAGTCTACCGGTAGTAAAAAATCAAAAGAACGACTCACAGTGCTCTTTTGTGCCTTTATGACTGGCGAAATCGAAAAATTGTTGGTAATTGGCAAGGATGCAAAGCCTTGATGCTTTAAAAATCTGGACGTACAAAAACATCCTGTAATATGGAAATCGAACAAAAAGGCATTGATGACTGCTGCAATAATGGAAGAATTTTTAAAAACTCTTAATGCAAAAATGAAAGAAGAAAGAAGGCCTATTTTGTTGTTTTCAGATAATGCCACTTGTCACCTTCAGATAGATCCTCCTATTACACTAACCTCCTCATTATTACACCATATCCTCATTATTACACTAACAAATCAATAAAGAATTTTAATAGTTCAGTGAAATGCTTAAGAAAACCCTCCAAATTCCACCCAAAAGTACCTAATACAATAGTACCCAGGAAATCCGAACCCCACTAAACCGAAATTCCGGATAATCCGAACAACTTTTTTTAATTTTCTGAAAATGTTTTACTGAAAAATGAAGGGAAAATAACATTTACGAATCAGAAAAAAAGCTAATGTTCATTCCTAACTGAAAAGAAGTATTTGAGGTGGTCTTTAGGAATGAATACAGCACCTTAATTAGTAGAAACAAACTCAGATATCTTCTTTTTACCCTCAACTTGTTTACCACTGAACCGTGCGAATCGCCGCGTGCTCTTTTCAAACGTTTTCACAGAGCACCCAGAGTATTTTACCGAATTTCCCGGATAATCCGAATTCCTCGGAATCGGAACAGAGGTCAGCCCCAATTAGTTCGGATTCCAGGGATTCTACCGTATTATTATTAAAAGATCTTGTTTAATAATTTTTAGAAAATATTACTACTTTTTAAAAGAAAGTTAAGGATCTACGACTCCATCGCCAAGCGAAATCAGTGAGTGTGCAAGGGACAACATATTTATATGTGCCACTGGCAAATATGCATATATAGTAAATATACACATTTTACCAGAATTAAAGATGTATGATAAAATATGTATATATGGCAAATATACATAGTTATTAGAAAATAATTTCAGTGGTAAGAAATGTGTTTACTATTTTATATAGTTTCACACCTTGCTGTAATATTTTAACAAAGTGGAAATTTGAATTCAAGAATTAAAAATGCTTCATGCATTATTAAGAGCTGTCTGCTGAACAGAAAAGATATGCAGATAGAAAATAAAAGATTTGAAATTGAAAAGAAATAATGACTGTAAATGTATATTTCTTTGATTACAAACATGGAGAACAGGTTTAAAACATTTGCCTAGATTCAAATTAAGTACAATCATGACATTTTTATTTGAAATTTTAAAATCTAATGTATGCTATAAATTCTTGGAAATTGAATACGTCACCCAGCAATCAATTAAAACTTCATATTTTATGCATAAATGTAGTTTCATAAAAGTGAACCTAAGGCTGATATAAATAAATGATAAAATGTTGATACAATACATACATTTATTAAAATTAAAGATAGTTCATAATTTAAAATCTAAGAACGTCGTCAATTAAATTGACTACACATAACTTACGAATAACATTTGGTTCATTACATAAAATACGCGCAATTCTTTAGAATACTAAATCGTCCATAAAACAATAGATAGAAGAGTCAAATGATGGATATCGAATTATTAAAAAATGACTAAAATTTTCTTAAATAGAATTAACAGATGGTGACAAGACGTGTTCAAAATATTATCTTGATATAAAGTTTAAAACAGTTTTCAACCTTTCGAAACACTCCATATCGTCAAAGAAGTGTGTTTCAAAGTCAGATTAGTAAAATCAAATTGCTTCTTAAAGGAGAAGAATCATTGATTCAGGATATAGTTTGAGTTATAACAGAACAAATGTCTGGTCGTTTCATTTGCTGAGATTCAAAACACAATTCTTCATTTGTCATGATTTGTATTTTGAGGTTAATTTTGCACGTAGAGGCGTAATCACACTGACCATTTGAAGACTTTTCACCCGTGTGGACCTGATAATGATGTATCACACTTCTTTCAAGGCATAATTTCATTTATCATTTGCAGGGATTAAGGTCGCAACTATTTTGCTGAAAATGATTGCTTAATTCCGATTCATTTGTAAACTTTCTTGGACACTTTGCAGATTTGAATTCCTTCTTTGATTCTTGCTTATAAAAGTAGGCTTCCATTTCTGATTCATGGTATTTCTTCAAATGCGATATTAGATATTTATCCAACTTAAATGCTAAATCACAATGCTCGCATTCAAAGGGCTTTACTTCCCAGTGAACCACAAGATGCTCTTTCAGCTTCCAATCATGTGAAAATTCCTCAAAACACTCCCCACACTTGTACTGATTCGGTTTGCTGAGATTCAGTTTACCGTGTTTCGGTTCACAAGGATTCTGCATATGAATGTATAATTCTGATTCATTTGTGAACCCTTTTCGACAAATCCTGCATTCGAATTCTTTCTTTGATTCTTGCTTAGAAAAGTAGGCTTCCATTTCTGATTCATGGTATTTCTTCATATGCGATGTTAGATTTTTCTCCCTCTTAAACGCTAAATCACAATGCTCACATTCAAAAGGCTTTACTTCCCAGTGAACCACAAGATGCTCTTTCAGCTTCCATTCATATGAAAATTCCTCAAAACACTCCCCACACTTGTACTGATTCGGTTCACCGAGATTCGAATTTCTGTGTATCGGTTCACAAGGATTCTGCATATGAATGTTTAATTCTGATTCATTTTTGAACCCTTTTCGACACTTCCAACATTTGAATCCTTTCTTTGATGTGGTAGCACGCTTACGACGAAAATTCTCCACGCCCTCTATTCATGTTTGCTGTTTAGAAATGCGGGCTTTTTGCTTGGAAACTTCATTTACTCTCTCTAGATCTTCGGGCAAGAAGTTTTCGTTGGAAGAATTCCCTCTTTTCTTCAACAAGTCTGAAGAATTGCTGCTTTTCTCAATAGTGTCTCTAAACTTTTTTTTATTGATAACATTTTTCTGTAACGCAATTATACAACTTTCTGGCGCAATGAGAGATGATTAGTTAATCGATTGGGTTATCTTGGCTCTCAATTTTGATTCTACAGTTATTGGCTTTTCAAAACATACTTTTAATAGAGACTAGTTTTCACGTTCTTGCTTTGATGATTGATGATAAAATTCCATAAGATGCCAGCTTTTGGTCACTAGAATCACCAGAGAATTCAAAATGTAGTTCAGAGGAAATTGTAATTACAAGTTTGTCCACTCAACATTATGAACCGAGAAATAGGTGGCTGCCAAGATACTGTGGAATCAAATAATTGAACAAATTAAATTGCATCACATTATAATTTTAGACAAGAAGAGTTTCATTGCATCGAAGAATGTACAATAAATTGCATTGAAGTAATTGGACATTTGAACTCCATTTTACTTACTACTCACTTGTGAAACAACACTTTGTATATTAAACGACCAGTCACATGCTCTTCCGCTATTATGAATGAACTTTGGAACGAGAGGAGAAAACCACAATCAAAGTCTCAAGCCTATCCATTTGGGCAAATAGTTCTGAAGCGGACAATTCAAATGAACTTAAAGAGTAGACTCAAATCCACTTGTATTTGGAGACCACTATGCGAGGGATAACGACAGAACGGATCTGCCTACATTGGCACCTCGCGTCGAGGCTAGAAATGAAACTCAAAATCCACCCGCGTGGGGAAGAACAGGCTACAGGTGGCTACTTTGAACCTTGATATATAGAACTTTGGAAGAACAATGAATACTTTGTCCCCATTGTTCATTTGAAATGGAGTGGGAAAAAAACAGAGTCTCTTGGGACAAGGGCCTAACCCAGCCTTTCTCGGCTGAGGCTTAGTTTTAGTCATCTCAGGTAATTGGGAAAGATTGCCACAATTGATACGGTAAACCTGTTAAGAACAGGACACTTTCAGCAAAAAGAAGCGATCCTGTCAATCGGAAGATCCGATCAAAAAAACAGTGGTTCTGGTTCATCCCCTCCTTAAAACGGAAGCTATCTAGCGAAACGGACCAGAATTTAAGAACGTTCATAATATTTCATTGTTAGAAAACGTGTTAGCTTACTTTTCCATTTCTAAAGAAGTTCTTTTTTTTTATTTTATGGGCAAAAAAAAAAGAAAAGCATTTTATCGTGGACCAAACTTCGTTTTTATTTTCTTTCCTTACAATGATGTTTATATCACCACATTTGAAATCGCTGACAATCAATTTGTAGTTTTAGCTTTTCAATCATTTAGTTTTAAGTCAGAATCAGGATGACATTTTTTTAGTCGCAATTACGCAAAAAGAATGTTTTTGGATATTACTAAAATGCTGGACATAATTAAAACCAAAGAAAGATAATTTGAGCGCAAAAAAAAAAAATATTAGAAAAATTCAGAAATAGGAAAATCTCAATTTGAAATATTTAAGAAGAACGAAATAACTGAACTGCAGATAAAATATAAACAGTAAACGAAAAAATGCGGAAAACAACCAATAGAAATTAATGTATTGTATGAGTTTAGTTTAATTAATATCATTTTTTTATCAGCAGGAGAGCTATTTTGGCAGGACCTTGTAATTTTGAATCACAGACGGATGCCAGAGGACACCAGAACTGGCGCCTTCTCTCTAGATTTCCGCACCAGCGGTAGTACGTTTACGTGCGTATGATTTGGCGTACCTTGGACTGTGGCAGATCTTCCAGTGGAATCGTTGAACTTGGAAGCCTCATTTTAAACGAGAACCTGCAATACACCGCATTTCTAAAAGTGTAGGGGTGCTGGTACCGTCATGCACCCAGTGGCCCAGACGTACCATTGAATGGCGATAATCAAATACTGAATTCAAACCACTTCTATCTCTATTGATGAATATTATAATTAACCCGCTCTGGCTCAGTATTTTATTATTGGCCATTTTCGCCCTCTGATGAAACCATTCAACCATAATTCAGTTATTTCGTTCGTAAGAATTTTCTATTTTCCACTACTCTTTAACTTAATATCCCATTGTATCCTATGTTATGTTTCAAAAAATATCATATAACGATTATTTTGTCTCAATGATCTCATCTCATTAACAACTTCCTGAAAATAAAGACTTGCTTTTCATTGATTGTTCATTTTCAGCGTAATGTCGTTAGAAAGTGCGGCCGTTTCGTGCTTCCCGTTTTGAGAGATGATTATGATCGGTTGACTCGACACCGGTGGGCTGAGATTCCGTTTCTTACGGTATTTAATCCCAGTGCAATGACGAACTCGCGAGGCTGGTTAGGCTGCGCATGCCCATTGAACGAAACGTCGTGGTGAGAGACGAGTTAATCAACCGCCCCATGTCCGGTGTTTATTTCTTGGCTGGTGCTATGCCAGTATGTCTCCGAACGTTGGTCAGACACGAGGATATTTATTGACCGCTTTCGGTATTTAACGAACTTTGACGACGGAACTTTTTTTGCATTCGGCTCAACCCGGAAGTGATAAGCGAGTGTTGTTTCATGTATTGAAATGAGTTCGAGTGTCCGTACTGTGCATTCGTCAGTTCTTCAACGTTCAAAGTACTCAATGACACATTTATTAAATTATTTGATTCCAGCAACAACAGCAATTTACTTAGCATGGCCGGTACATGTTGCCTGACGACTACAGTAACGAAGCCTGGAACGCATCGTCATCAGAACATTAATTGAAAAGCAACAATGAATGCTCTGTGACAGCAATCGTCTCAATATTACCGGAAAATGTTACATCAATAAAAGTTTGAAAGTGTGGCAGAATTTCTCGGACTTGTTGAAAGAATTCCAGCAACTTCTTTGCCAGACTGGGGAAGGTTTCAAAACAGCATTTAAGCGGCAAGCAGGTAATTTCGTCGCGACATCGAAAGAAAGGATTGATGGCGAAAGGCATTCGCTCAAAGAACCGTGAACCGAGCTCGGCCTGACGTGAGGGGAAGAGAACTCATGATGAGCTGAAAACATCTTTAACTGGAAGTATTGACGTGTGTTAGCATTTGAAACTCTGGCATCGCATAGTGATCAAGTAATGAAAATCGAAAATTCGTGCAGCCGAAGAAAGTACAGAGCGTCAGAACTACGAAGCGGTATTTTGGCTGTTGAAGCTGAAAATGCTTGCACTGGTAAAACGCGGGCAGCATTACAGGCGGACTTAAGCTATCTGTATGCTGAGAAATATGAATGACTTTATAAACGAAGCTCGAAGGTTTACAAATGAATTAGCTGTCATTTTCAAAACTTCTGGCGTCAAAATATTATGCAGCAATGTTCATCTCGAATTCTCTGCGTGCTTTCTCAAAACCAATTGTCACGACACCGGTGATGGTGTGCAGCTTTCGAAACCTATCACTCGCGCAAGCATTTTACTGAGCTTTGAAACTGTTTTCAGCGACAATTCAGAAATTTTTAACCATCATTTGATAACTTCATCTATTATGGTTTGATTTAATATTCTAAAGCCGCGCGTATTTACCTAATGATGAGCAAATGACCGTAAAACAATTATATTTATTGTTGATTGGTGACGACAGCAAAATATTATTATCAGCATTTTATCTTATCGTGCCAAATTCGCACCTGAAACACATTGTAAAATATGATTTTATTGACCCTTTGATCATTATTCCGGAAATTTATATGCATTAATTTTAATTTCAGTAAAGCTGTTGATCTGGGCTGTCATTTTAACCTGTTCTCCATAAAGAAACCAACCATTTACAGAATAATTGTTTCTTTCGATTTTCTGTCTGCATATACTATGATAAATTTGTCTTAATAATGACTTTCTTTGGTATTACAGCAGGTAATAGTAAACTGTATATTTGTAAGCAACACATATTTTTGTCGCCCATCTTACCGGTAAAATAACCCATGTTGTATGCGCTCATAACTTTCTTTTAAAGAAACGGTAATATTTTCAAAATTGACAAACTGAATATGTTGGTAGAATCCTGAGTCGGTCGGTGGGCATTTCTGTTCCATTCCGGCTTATCCGAAGGCCGTGCTGGTAATATATTGTGGTGAGGGTATGCGAGGTTGTTCTACTGACCAGGTAACATCTTCTCACAAGACTTTTCGACGAACGTGGCACTGTTCTTCAACAATTCATTTTTCGGTAGTATTTTCAAAGTACTTGTGAGGTTCCTACTGGTATATTGACCAGGTTTTGGTGGAGGTTTTAAAGCATTTCACTAGAACTATTAAATTCTTTGACATTTGTTGAGTGTATGAGGATAATGGTAATGAGGGAGGTTGAGAAGGTCTGGTGACAAAACAGTATCTGAAGCTGCTAGGCTTTTTAATGGCAGCGATGCATCACCGTATTACCGTCGGTGGCATCGAGGCGTCGCATTACCAACAATTTTCGTTTCTTCAGTCGCAAAATGTGTCATTAACATTTTTATTGAGCACTACGTAAGCTCTTTGTTGACAGCAATATCACTGTCGTCGTGCAATGGTTTTGTGCATAAAGTATTTTGAAAATCCCCGACACTATCAAACTCTCCATCGGCACCTGCAGCCTTCCGGCAGGCTTTATACGATGTCGGCAGACT
>BGPR01037085.1:0-15263 GCA_013235015.1 Araneus ventricosus
TAGACATTTCGCTTTCTAACTTTTGTCTGTGAATGACATTCATGGTTAATCATAATAAACGTGGTCTAGATTCTCTGATTAACGCTCACATACAAATTAATCTATCATTTAAACTAAGCGGTCTGCGACCAGCGAAACTCCACGCAATTAATCACAAGTCTTAATCGCTTTTAATGGAACGATACTTTCCGCGGAAGCCAACTCTCTCTTCGATCCTTATTGAGGGCAGCACCCCCGGCGAGTGACACGATGACATCTGCCATCCAGCCTGGAATCGAACTAGATCCATCAAGTGCCCCCTTCCTTTTTTCCCGAAGCATTCTCGATTCTCTATTGCTTTGCCGCGCCCACTTATTCCAATATGTCCAGACGACAATAAAACTGACTCGATTTTCCTTCTTTTCTTTCCACCGGTTTGCCAGAAAGAGGCAATTGATAGAGACCATTTGAATTTCAGCTCTCGGTGAAGACTCACCGATAACGCTGAGCTCGAGCCTTATGTCGATTGTCAATAGTAATGATGGATATACACGAAAGGAAGATTACGTGTCTCATTTCTTTTGTAAATTGCATTTCAAGTGGAAGTCGTATGTTTTGTCATGGCATAACTAATTGTGATATTTGTTGGTGAACAAGCTATCGATTTCCAATGTTTGCTGTAAAAATCATATGAGTAATAACAAAACATCAAGTGGTTTACAAGGTCAGTTAACATTGGAAATATCGAATTTTATTTCTCGTAAAAAAATTGTTCTCCCTTAATGGTATTGTAAAGGTATTAAAATTCAATTAACACTGTCGGTTAGATATAAAGTTTTCAAACTTCGCCTTCTTAAAGATGCTGTAACTTTAAAACACAAACCAATAGCAATTTATAGAAAACAAACACTATAAATATTCAATGAAATATCTTCGCAAAAGATTTAAATTTCTAATGTATTTAAATGATAAAATTATCAATTGCTGTATAATTTAAATCTTTTAATGTATTTCTTTAGCATAGAAGTGAAATACATACCTATTAATTCATCAACTAATTTAAATTTTTCTGTACAGTAACTAAAAAACGGAAAAAATGGATCGCTATTATAAAATGCAGATAACACATTGTAACGGTACATTAATTTTAATGAAAATCTCAAATCCTCTTTTTCCTATAACAGCCTTATGTAAAAGATGTAATGAATAATGTATATATCTTACCCAAAGGCATTGTTCAAATCGCTGGTGAAACATTAATAAATGTAAAATGTCCTCTTAAATTATTGGAATATTCTTTTTGGACACATAGAGAACCAGGGCTTTAGGCACTTAGATTGCGTAAAAAAGTTGCGAGGTAAATATGACGCAAGGGTACGAGATTCCAGTTGAAATTTTTAATCAGTGAAATGTTAGGAGTTTAAACGCCCCAGGAACTCCTGGAAAATAATACGAATCTTGCAAAGTTTACAACAAATGCATATCGTAATTTTTCTTCATGATGAGATATGACGCTTGTAATAGGGCTTCTAACAGAGAGAATCAATAATATATATCTACTAATAATAAAGGAGAATGTGTGTGTGTGTATGTGTTGGCGCTTTATAGGCCAGACCACTGGACCTAGAGCTGCGAAATTTGGTACAAGCGTACTTTGGAGGGAGGGAATGTGCACCTCGGAGTCACTTTTTAAAATTTTAATTTATTAAAAATTAAACAAAATTTTTGCGTTTTTTCATAATAACTTTCGAAAATATTACAACACAATAATCATTTTTATACCGTCTAAACGCGCTAAATATTATCTTTTCAATGATATCAATTAAGTTGATCCAATATTTTTCTCTAAGTTTAATAATTTTTTAAAAATATTTTTGGCATAATTAACAACAATGCTTTTCATTGTTGCAACACAATTCAAACAGTTTTCATTGTTTAAACAAATATTTATTTGCATCTTTCCCTTTCATTGTTGAAAGCTAAGGTAATATCTTAATGTTTAATTGATACGTTTTAATGAGCACATTTTCATCCAGTTAACATGCTGCTGGACGTAAAATGTGCCCCGATATTTTAAAGTTAAAATCAAAGGCTTATTTTGAAAGAGGAATCAGAGAGTGAAGTTCGCTCTGACAACGGGCAATTGTATGCTACATGACAAATATAGTCATGTGACTACATGAGGGGCGTTCATGCGGACAACGAACAGAATAGATGCATGTCTACTTAAAGAACATGTGCTAAATGCATATCAAAATTTGATATTTTAAATTACTTTGATAAGAGATCCATGTATGTCAACTTATGCATAACATATTCAGTTGAAATTATAATCCAGGCGAACAAGTTGGTCGTCGAAGGCGGCTACTTCCAAATAATCTGACCGGATATTTTTAACATGGTACTTTTTTACGCTTTCTGTGAACTGCGTGATGCTAAACAGAATTCAGAGTGTAATGCGATGCGCAACGCATAGAATTCAACTATCTATAGGCAGATCATCGGACCTAGAGCAAAGTTGGCACGTAGTTACTTCTTAGGTAGTAACTGCTATCTAAGTTCTAAATTTTAATTACTTTCCAAAAAAGGGCTACGAGGTGCACATTCGCACCCTCTAAATTATGTTTGTGCCAAATTTCGTAGCTCTAGGTCCAGCGATCTGCCCTGTAGAGCGCCAACACACACACACAATATTCTTTATAGTTAGCAGAGAATACCAGTATAAATATTTTTTTAAAACGGTTATTTCGGAACACCATTATTTCAGTCTTTCAAAAGTTGTTTTGGATTTTTGAAAATTCAAAAATTATTTTGCTTAAGTATGATGCAAATAGAAAAAAAAATTCATATGGAGTAATTATGGAAATAACGATAAATTAAAAATTAAAAAATGAATGAAATTGCTATAAAATACTTATAAATCACAAAGTATCTGACTTAAACACATCTAACACATTTCTGCTGAAATAAAATAAGAATTATTCATCTAGAAGCCAAACTTAATTCTGAGATAGAATTGAAGACAAATTAAGCAGGTATAATAAAATCTGTTCTTTATTTTCCTATTTTATAAAAAAATAGGAATTGGGAAAGTACTTAAAAAGTCAGAATTACACCATTTAAGTTTCACTTCCAACCAAATGTACTTAATGTCAATTCCTTAAGAAAAAAAATGTTGCAGTAATCCAAATGAGATCCGAGGAGTATTTTAAATTCTTGAACATCATTAAAACTGTGTACTTTTGATTAAATTCTAATTATACTTTCGGACTAAAATGCGAGAGAGAGGGATTCTTTTTTAATGATTTTTTCCCTACTTTTACCTCTATTCAAACAATATTTTCTTAGCTTTCCAATTAACTCTTTTCTCTCACAAAGGGTTGTAAAAAACGCTTTCCTTAAATAAGAAACGCTAAGTCTTTTTTAAAATGCAATCTTCTCTCTCCTACAGGTGCATTTGCTCTTGTTTGGAAAAAAAAACTTCCTGATTATACGCTATATTTAAATGTTTTGTAAAAGTAACAAGTTCTTTAATTAAGTTCTTTTCCAACTCCACAGTTTGTTAATGACAGACAGAATCTATTAAACAGTTGCATAGTTCCTTACATAATCGCTATTCAAAACCTATCAAAAATTTATTGTCTCATTAACGATGAATTCATTTTTAAAAAAGAAATAAGTTTATAATAATAATCATCTTTTCTGTGATTTAAAAATATCGAATATGTTAGGTAACAGTGGCGTAAATAAACAAAGGAATGATTTTGAAATTGCAAACTTAGACTTGATATCATTTCAAAGTTACAGTATAGAACGTAATTAAGTAAACAAAGATAATTCTGTGTAAATAATTACAGTTCATATTTTAACTTAGTTTTATTAGTACATTTTTAGAACAAAATTCTTTTCGAACTCCATAGCTTGTTAATGACAGATAGAATGTATTAAACAGTTGCATAGTTTCTTACTGAATCGCTATTCAAAACATATTAAAAATGTACAGTCTCATTAACAATGATATCATTTGAAAAAAAATACTTTTATAATAATAATAATCATTTCTGTGATTTAAAAATATTGAACAAATACGGTAACAATGATGTAAATAAACAAAAAATGATTTGGAAATTTCAAACTAAAACTTGATATTATTTCATAGTTTCAGTTTAGTATTAATTAAGTAAACGAATACAAATGTTTGTAAATAATTAAAGAATATATTTGATTTAATATTAGATTTTTAAAATGTAATAAATTTTCAAAAGATGTGAGCTAGTTATTACAGCATATATGAAAGTTTTTAAAGACTGAATTCTTTTTGATAAGCATGTTGTTTATCAGATTATTTTACCAAGTAAATTAACCCAGTTTATCCTTTTTAGTAAAAATAGAGAATGGTTTTGTAATTTTATTATTCTCTTTTTTAAAGCGGAAAGGACAACATAATTTCTTTCTTTATAAAGCATGCTCACCTGATATTTTTCATTTAGATATTTAATTGGATCATGTCTTTATAATAAATTAAAAAGTAACCATCAAAGAATGAAATGAATATCGTTTTAGTAAAGCAAAGTTCAGCTAAAACACATTTTTGTAAACACTACTTTTGTGTTTGTATGCTTACAACTATTGTAGCACACACTGCTTATTTTTCGAAATTATCTTCTTTTGGATTCAACGATCAAAAGATGAATATCAATAAGAAGGTATGAATTTTTTAGTTTTTGCAGCGATTCCTAATTTATTTTTAAGATATTTAAAATAAAGACGATGCATGCATTTAACTACTTTTTAACTTTAAAGTTAAAAAGTAGTTAATAATAGTAGTCAATAATTTTTAATTTCAAAATATTCCGAGGTTATAGTTCTGGATAGTTCGAATATTGCTCATTATCTCTTTAAGCCCGGGGCCACTTTTTTCTTCTAGCCCCTTTAAAAGCGGGTGCCATTGGGAGGAAGCGACAAAAATTGGACTCTCCTTAACTGGATGGTCATTTATCCCACCACTCCACCCCCTGCTATAATCTTCCCTTAAGGCGCAGGTCAATAAACTTTAATACAGTAAACCAGAGGTTCCCAACCTGTGATACTTGTAACGCCGGGGTTACCCGGTGGACCACTTAAGGGTACACGAAAGTAATGTTGGTAATGGCGGAAAATACAAACAAAACATAAAACATTAACTCTTTAATCCCGAGGTGACATTTTTCTTCTAGTACCTTCAAAACCGTGAGTTTTTGGCAGGAAGCGACATAAATTGGACTCGCCCAACCTGGGTGGTCATTTACCCCACCACCCCACACCTGCTGTAGCCTTCCTTTAAGGAGAACGGAAATGGGCTGATAATTGGACCTTCTACCGCGCTTACCTCCTAAGCGATCTCAGAACCTCACTTCCCCTCAAAAATAGCCAGCCGCCTCAGACTGCCCTTTGTCGCTGTTAAGGGGAAATTTTTAGACCGCCCGGGACGCATATTTACAAACCCTACCCTGATAGAACTGAGGCAGGAAATCGGACAATATGATTGGCTCGCTTCGCCGAAAGCCGATGACGTCGTTCTTTGCTCTCGTGCGTGTACTTTTCATTAGTATAATTTCTTGCAGTGTGGAATGTTTTATTTTTTATGATATTTTAAAAAATAATTTCATTTTTAAAAATATTACAACCCACGGAAGAATGTTTTCTGTGCTCAACTGTGGGAAAACGGAGAAGAAAAGTAGGATGACTCTTGTTTTGTTATGATTGCCGTACGCTTCGTGCGAGAGCTGAAAAGGACGTCACTGCTCCTTGTAGCCAATGATATTGACTGATTTCCTGCATCAGTTCTATCAGGGTAGGGTTTGTAAATATGCGCCCGGGACCGCCTCGATCGGTGTGAGAAGGTTATAAACTGCTAAAATGTTTGGGGTAAGTAGTTTAATAGCAAAATAGCTTTCTTTAACACTTTTAACTTTCTAATTAGATGAAATATTCTAGTTTGGGCGTTCACTGTTATTTGAATCCGTATAAAAAATTATGGATACTTTAAGTGATTGCTACTTGGAATTACAGATTTAAATATTAAAAAATCTGTAACTGAGTAAAATACGTCATTATTTGTGAATGAGTGAGTTAACTCCTTAAGAGTCGCATTTTCTTTGCTATCAAATAAGATGACCCCCTCAGTTTTGGAATAGGGCTATCGTCTTCATTCATCTAAGAAGGCATAGTATACTTGAGATGCTGATGGATTCTACGTAAGTTTTGTGTCAAATTATAAAGCTAATTAATGATTAAATTTTAGTTTATAAGCCTAAAAATGTGATAATTCTATGCACGTCAATATGACCCGACGGTTAAGGGGTTAAAATAAACAAAGAATATCTGTACGTCTTGTCTAAAATGTAGTAGCACGATACTATTGGAGGCTTGATACGACTGTCTTGATTGCTTCAACCATTGCATTCTATGCATAGTGACTTTTATATCATTCAATTTACAGAAAGAATGTGCGTCTATCTGTTTTCCGGAAATCTTTGCAAAACTAGTTCCTTCCCTTTTTTTCTTTTCCATCAAAGAACATTCACATTATCCAATTTACCGCCAGCATAATACCTTTATCACTTTAAAATGCTTAATATGCTTCATTGTATCCATAAAAGTTAAAACTATAATGGGAATGCTAATAATCCGATTCTTTTCAAATGCAATGTGTTGCAATAGACTTTAAATGGTGATTATTTTTTAAGGAGCAGAATATATTGGAAAATCCATCGAGCTTGAATAGAGCTTCATTGCGGCAAATCCTCATTTGACTTGTGGAATGAAGAGATCTCCATAAATATTTAGCTTCTTCTCCAGCCTGCGTTTGCGAAGTAATTATCGACGGCCTGCGGCTTGAATTACGTGTAAAGCATCCAGAATGAAATAATGCGGGCGGCAAACTCGAAACATTCCACGTGATCACAATAGCTTTTGTGTGACTTACTGAGTGACTGGAAAGCTGCCAGATGCAATCTAACTGACTTCTAATAAGCATTCCTCAGACCGGCTTATGAGAGATTGTACTGCGAGGAATAGAATGCAGCGCCGTCGCAATAATAAGACGGCGGGAACAGCATATGGTTTTCTTCTTAGATTTCCGAAATACTTTTTATTCTTTGTGGTAGAAGCAATATCGACTTGATTGAGAAATACACGACAGGGATTAAGATTTTTCTTTTCCTCACGTTGTTTGGAATTTTATTAACGATATTAACCCTTTGCGGCGCAGTGTGTCAGCTGAGGGCACACCTAATTTCACTCGCTTCTCAACCGTTAAATTCAACCATAAATAGAAAATAATAGGTTCAGGGTAGGGCTAATAGTACTCCTTTTCGAATGTATATAGTAGCCTTATAAAATTTCATTTCGGAATAGGAATTATTAGAGATAAAGTTTGAGAAAATTCCTTAACTCAGAGATAAGAAATTTTTTCAGATCTGGACGTTAACAATTTTAGCAAATTAACTCGAAAAGCTTCCTTCAATATTCTAGAAGTTTTAATTTATGATTTTCTGTAAGATTCAACAATATTTTTTGAGTGTATCAAGGTGGCTGTATCTAAGCGGGTTCTCATATGGGGGGGTTGATCCCAAAGGGGACGACCCCCCTCGGAAAGAAGTATTTTTTTTGTAGATTCTATGCATAGACAATAAACTAAACCCATTCATGATATCGTTTCATCATATTTCAAAACATTTAAGGCCTTGAGCCACAAAGGGTTACCCCGCGAGGACGCTCGTTCCTTACACCCACTCGAGGAATTGCATCGGGCCTCGCAGGCCCGGGGCCTGTTTTTTCAACATAACGCACAGAAAATTACATTTACTTTAATAGGAAATATTTTTTGCACTAGTGTCCAGCATATGAAATATTAATAAAATAATTTTCAAACAAATCTCTTCTTGGAAGCCCATTAAATTGAAGAAGATTGATGACTGCTTGTACTTCCAAGGTATTTTAAGAAAATGTTGTCTTTCCTGTCCAAAATTACCTGAATATTCCTGTATATAAGTATTAATGCATCACTTGTCTCATCGACAAGCATTTCCAAGAATATTGAACCGATTATGCTACTTTTGCTTCACAACAGTTTTCTGGTAGTTGTATGACGATGTTGTGTGCATAAGTTCTCATATTTTTGCTAGGTCCTCTTTTACACCATTTGTTAATACCATCTATCTTACAGTTTACTACACCATTTTTGAACTCCATCCTTCTTCTAAATAATCGGTCGACACACAAATACGAAATTCATTGACTAATTCCGTTTAGGAATTCGATTTACGACAACTAAGGAATGCAACAGCAACAATTTCTTTATTTTCTTCGTTAATCGATTCTTAATTAATTGATTCTTAGCTAAAAGCTTTTCTAATCTTTACATATCATTTTTGTAATTCGAATAGCGATAAATTGTCTTGATCTGTCGGTTCTCGGGAAATGTGGAGTTTACGATACCCACCTGTTTCTCGAAAATTTTTCTTGGCGCAATTCCATGTGTCGTCGCCAAAACCGTTTTGGACGTGCAGTGCTCTTTTCGTTGCTCTCTTGCGCATGCGTCACCTGAAAATAAGAGATTGAGCACGCAATACCTGCGGCATTTCACGTGTGTACCAGGCAGAGTTTTTAATCTGAAAAAACATCAGCTGCTTCGCTTTCAGCATAGCAGGAGACTAGTAGCTTCGCTTTTTCATTGAATGTTAGGAATCTAGGTTTATTAAAAAAATCCGAAAACTAGAATTTCCGCACGCAATGCCTGCGGAATTTCAGTCGTGTACCGGGCAAATTTTTTAACTTAAAAAATATCAGCTGCTTCGCTTTCAGCATAACGGAATACTCTTAGTTTCGCTTATTCATTGAGGAACGAAATACACAGAATAATATACATGGTACTGAACCGATATTCCATCCGGAGATTTCCAAACGAAGTTTCATTCAAATTCGACCAATTGCATCGAAGAGTTGAACAACACGGTCCAATAGAAACGTGGCGCAATATAGCCTGGTAAGCAAAACACCGATGAGAAGATCAATTTGTGTGCATGCGCGCTTGTCACTCGTTAAAAACATCTAGACACATCCAAAACAAATGTTCTCTCATCGCCGTTCTTGGCGGTAAAGAGTTGGCGATCCAAAGAGGAACGAAGTAAGTGGGTACCGTAAACTCCACATAAACCCGGTTCTCTTTGGCAATCTACACAGAAACACCAGCGCGCGCATAGGTTTGTGAGGCCCGACCGTCTGCTTTCTGAGACAACAAATGAGGGGAAACGCTTGAAATACCTGTAATCAGCTAGTATATGACATTGTATGAAGCTACTGTTAATTTTTTCGTTGAAGGGTTAATTTTTTGTAATAAATTCTTGCAAGCCCTGGGCCTCGCAGGCCCGATGCGTGTCCTCGAGGGTTAGCTCTACTATGCCATGGCGAGATCTTTCAGAAATGGTTTCTTTGAAGACAGTTTTGTAAAATCTTGTTGTTTCTAAGAAGTCCTTAAAATGCTTTGTAAACATTCCAAGAAAATATTTCGTTTTAAGGAACGTTAGAAATTATAAGTTTTCTTAAAAGTATAAGGTGTAAAGATGAAGTATATTGGTTTCAGCTGTTGCAAAAACTCTTGTGGTTAGTTTAATTTAATTTCATCAATGTCCTGTTTTGAATCAAAAAGAGGGCTATTTGGGGACGAACTTCGAAATTTCGAACGGTCAGATGGAGGGGACGAAGCCCGACGTGACATCCCCTCTCCAAACTTCCGCACCACCTCAGCGGGAGGATGTTTGTCTCCCTACGTATGATTTAACTTGCAAATAGTCCATAAACATGGTGGATCTTCAATTTAATCGGGTTTCGAATCTGGAATGGTAAAGCCCCGAAGCTCAGACCTTAGCACTAGGCCAGTGATGAATATTCCAGTTATGGCAATCAATAGGTTAAAAATATCGAGCCTTATGTTATGCATATGATTCCATTTTACTATTAATACTATTGCCAAGAAAAGTTCGAATGTTTTACGAGAAGATGAAGTGAAGACCTGGAATAATTTGTTTTTTTCCCTCATATAAATTATCTAAAGAAGAGTTAAACAAAACCCATATGCCTGAATTTTCATGACTTGAGAAAGACTCTTTATCTTTTCTTTGATTCCATAGGATTTCAAGACATCTAGATAGGAATAGATTGGTTTAATGCAAAAAAATACTACCCTTCCTAAAAAAAAAGTCGAATGTCTTGAAAACCCGGAAAGGAAATCCTCTATCATGTCTCTATAGTGCAACAATTTTCGACAGTGTCTTTAAACAATCAAGTCTCCATCAGTTTTATTGACAAGCATATTTTATAAATAATTTTGAAAATGCTAGTATTTCAAGCAACCAACCATGAAATCACAATATTATCTGTGCGCTTTGAAGAATCTAGTCGTAGAGGCATTTTAATCAGTGGCAAAGGAATCTGGCATTAAAGAAAAAAATGCATGACCAAGATATGTCCTAAATATAACTCATATATATTTTATTATAAAACATTCGTAGCCATTATTTTAAGTAAAAAAAAATTGTAACTTTAAGGTGGAAGTTGTTTAAACCTTCGGGGGAGGGCGTAGAGTATGGCACAATTTGAGACTAGCGGCTTACGGCAGTTCATTTTATCCACACTCTGCTTCATATTTCCACCCATTTTTTTGCAGTTACTTACTTTTATCTATTCAGGAACCATAATAGAGAGAAATTGAGAGAAATAATGATGGTTAAAATTAAAAAAAGAATAAAATGTATTAGTCATAAGTCGAATAAATGAGCCCACGAAAGGGCTCCAAGTTTTCGGCGATCGTGAGTTGGTCACCAGATGTATGAAATATTTGGCATTTTTCATTGAAAGAGTCGACAAATTTTCTCACTCTAGTTGACATATCAGTTTTTCTCCGTGTGCCCGTCTTGTCTTTTAATCTGTTGGTAGCGTACAAGTTCGAAGACATGACACAAGCTCGAAAAAATGCTTAGCAGAAGTCAGACTGAAAGAATCGGCTACACGCATTGTACTCTAAGGATGCTCCTATTAGGTTAGAGGGAGGGACAGGTTCAGGGAGGAGCAATCAAAGACTCGCACCAAGGAGTAACTCATTGGTGTATCCACAAAGGGTTAATTTCTCATAATTAAACCCTAAACTGCATAAAAATACATGTGACGTTATTCGGCGGCATCATAGTACGCACCGTCAATATGAGTTGTGGCTGACTGAGTTCAGCAATCCTATGTATAAATTCCAGTAAGCAGAAAAACCATTTAGACAACAATGGCGTCCGTGTAACGCAAATTCTAACTTGTTTCTTTCTATCTTTAAAGTGAAAAATATCTTAAATTATTATATAAATTACTAATTTTTTGTTTTAAATTTACATCAGAAGTTGAAATTGGGAGATTACAGTATCTGAGAAATCAATTTCGATCAATCAGCAATTGACTTATAACATTCAGACATTTAAATACGATAAGTTTATAAACAACTACTCATATAAGAAACTCACCACAGTCTTAACAAAATTATTTACGATTCCAAATTATGTTTTTGCTTCCCTATTTCAAGGGAAAAAATTTCAAAGAAATAAGTTTTCCTTACGCTCGGCGAATTGCACAGTCTATAATAAAAACGTCCATCTTCAAATGAAAGGTCTCTTAAAATAATCAAGCGCATGAAACATTAAAATTTCGATCTTCCTCAAGAACACTTCTTCAAGCAATCAGATAAGTTTTTTCTCTGATCTTTCTGTGCATTTTCCAAAACAGTTGTTGTCTCTGAGTATCATCAAGAGAAATGTTCCACGTGTTTATGTTTATTTTTTGCTGGGTAATATGCCACTTTTATCCGTTCATTTAGGGAAAATTTAATTAAGTTTTCCCTACCGTAAAAGATTTTCTCTTTGAGATTTAGGAAGAGAAAGGAAACGTTTGAGGCATGCAGAGTTAATTCTGTTACGTAATCAGAGTTTCCACAGAAGTGGGAAAAACTGATAAAAACTAGCGACCTGCTTGTTTTCATTTGGAGAACATGGCTCCAGGTTATGGGCTGGAATTGCACTTTTTTCACAGAAGTAATTCAATTTCTTTACATAAGGTTTGATATCGCACAAAAAGGTTTAAAAAGATATCTTAGATCCGAGAATAATTTTTTCTGGTTTTTATGTGGAAGAAGAATCAGCAAAGTAAAATGCTTTATTTAAAACTCAGATTGCGGCAAAAACATAGGAAATGAATTTAATCCGGCGTTAAATAAAAATTATTCCGGGTCTTACAGAAAAAAAGAATGAGACGTAACATCCAGAAAATCTTTCTTTGTATTTTGAGGAATTAAAACGAATAAAAGTGGATATCTACTTTAATCTAATTCCCTAGATATTTGCTTAGGCCTTAAGATAATGAATTTTTGATATAAAATGGACTTTAGTTCTTAAAACTATCCATTACTTTAGTTACTCATGAATTTAAAGGTGTAGTATGATGTTTCCGTTTATCATCCAAAGGAAAAAGGTATTTGGTTAATGATTTCAGAACTGCGTTCAACTAAATCTCGAAAATCAAACCACTTCGATTCGCGTATCATGCAAACCCATTTCCACTTTTGACGTGAAAACGACTTTCTGCTCGTTGCAGTGATAGTCGGTCGAACTTCCTTGTGTGACAAAAGACCGTTAGATTTGAATCGCTAATAACTACGAGACTAATAATGCGAAAAGAATAGCTGACCCCACAACGGATAGATCATATCTGTAAGAGTTTGCTGCATAGTATTTGTTTTGCCTGTGACATCCTCGTACCAGTGTAGGCGTATGCGCGTGATTGTTATGAATTAGCATTATTATGTAAGGTTATAAATAAGTGTAGCGTGGAAACACGTTTAGCTAGGAGGTTCATTCTGGTGTCATTTTAAAGAGTTTGAGGAGTATTACTAGTACCCAAAGTGAGACAATGAAAATATTTATCAGAATATAAGTAAAAATCGATATTAAATTGAAAAGTTCAAACTCCGCATGTTTTTTTATTATAACATGCAAGAGGTTTCTTTCGAATTGTACGAAACTTACAGAATACTTGACAATACGTAAAAGAAACATTGTAATAAAATTTGAATTCAAACATTTGAATATTACGGGAAATATGAGCACTTGTAGTAAATAATGTTTTACTGCGCATACGCGAAATGTAGTTCTATATTCTGTCTTCGGATGGCGCCATCAAAAGGTACTCTAAATAAAACATAAGAAAGGCTCAGTTCGGGTTCGCGCCGTTGATGTTTCATGAAAACGTCGGATAAAATCATAAAACAAATATTTCTTATTAGTATATAATTTAATTCTAAACCTCTTTAATACACTATTTACACAGAGTAGTATAATGGTTACAGAATAGATAAATCACAAGTTTATCGCAGGTAGTAAGGGTTTGTGGCAGCTTGTTATTTATCTATTCTGTAACAATTATACTATTCTGTGTAAATATTATATTAAAGAGATTGATAATTAAATTACATATTAATACGAAACACTTGTTTAATTTTATCCCGACGTTTTCACGAAAAATCTACGGCGCGATCCCTAAATCCGCCTTTCTTATTTTTTATTACCGTTAAGATGTGCTCTCTCCCTGTCTTTGCTTTGATGGCTGTTTGTATCGGAAAAGTGAGAAATCGATGTCAGGAAGTTGTTCCTGATTACAACGTATTTTAAACCACATCATTAATAGGGCAAGATTCTAAGTGTTATCGCTATGAAGTGCTTGTAAACAAGCTTGTACAACTCTTTTAATAGCATCATTCTGTTGGTGATTTATGTAGTAAAACACATGCTACCGCTTCTGTGGCTAACAACTGTACATATGTCCTTGATAGACCACTTATTTCATAAATTCCTAGTTTATTAAGATAAATAGTAAACATAGGTAATAAGTGCGAAAAATTGGTTCCTTTGAATTCTGATTCTCTCTTTTATACCCTAACAAATTTATGTTAACCCCTTCAGTCGGAATTAAGAAATAATGGAGTTCGATTTTTTTCCTTTTGGCGTACTGTGTACTACTGCAAAGGTTAAAGCATAAATGAAATTTCAAGCCTGTAGATAAAAAATGTAAAAAGTTACTCATGTCTGGCATCCGGACAATACTGGATATGTCAACTGAAAAAAGACAAAAAATCTCACGAATTTCACTTTAAAATGGTTGTCAAAGGATAATAAAACATTGCAGGAGCCTTGCAAATGGTAAAAAAGGATTAAAAACAGGAAATTACCTGAAAAACAAAATTCACCAGCGAGCTCCATTTTGGGAAGAACGACGATTGTCTCGATTTTTTTTTTGAAAAACTAAAAAAAAAAATGAAATGATTCCATGCCTGAAACGAAAAATTCTTGCAACGGTTATATTTCTAAGAAAGCCGAGAATCAAATTTAAAAAAACAGCATGTAGTTTCTTCAATTATTGAATTAATTGGAGCAGTTCAAAGTTGATGTCCAGTATACAAGACACCAGGTCTGAAGGGGTTTAATTTAGCCATTATTCTATAAACTTATTTCACAAACCCAAAAGTGCAATTTAAAAATGGATTTCCTTTTAAAATTCTTCATTGTTTTTCATTCAGAATACTTCTAAGTATTGTACTATTCGGAATAGCAATGTATGACTTTAAAGCTTTATATCGAAATTTTTCAGAGCTTTGCAACAGAATCTGCTCCTTCTTTTTTCCTAAAGCCATCCAACAAGTACGTTGTAAAATGTTTTTCTCTAATGCAATCTTAAGAAAAGCGCTTTGCAAAATATCCACAAAGCGTCACAGGCGGAGACTTGGCAATATAGTTTTACGAGTATAGATCTAAAATTATTACTCTTCCGGCACTTCAATTGCTTGTCATTAAGAAGCGTTTCTGACTTTTGAGAGCTGGCGTTTCGAAAAGCCCTCAAGTAAATCACGTAAACTTTTTCGCCGAGCATTTTCCGCTGCAAGTGACTGCCATTTGGATAAGAATATTGAGGAAGGAAGAATCATGACTTATTTCTTTGACGATTTGATAACTTATCGAAGAAAAAGAACTGCTTCAAAGTGATAAGTATATACGAAAAGGAAGATACGTATGAAAAGAACAATCTTCGGAAATGAACACATTTAATTATATTTCAATACGATTTCATAAATCGTTTATTCTCTTTTGTCATGCAAAAAAACACACGCATATATATGTACGTATATGTATGTTAAACGATTTTATTCATTTGACTTG
>BGPR01037087.1:0-15263 GCA_013235015.1 Araneus ventricosus
ACGAATTCATACGAACGAATATGTGTTCTGAGTGTAAAACGAATTCAAAACTCTCTTTGTAGGCTACACTTACGTTCTTTATTAAAGTTAACCCCCCATCGGGCGCAATATTCGCACCGGCGAGTTCATGCGCAATGCACTTGACAGGCACAGGTAAACAATATCGTAATTAATATTGTTAATATCCATTTAATTTTAATTTTAGCATGCTAAAATTAATCACTGACCTTCTTGGGGAGGCTTAAAAGAAAAAGTGGGGATATCGTTGCAAAAAAAGTCTCGCTTTCGCGATTATTTCCGTGCAGAACAGTACGTGTTTTTTTGGATTTACGATTTCAGAGGCATTTTGATAACCAGGGTTTCGTTTAACCCGAGTTCGATTAGTCGGGGTTTACTGTATTAAAAATTAGATTCAGAAGAATTATCCTTTCTCATTTTTACCGTGCGTAGGATTTAACCCAGCTTTACTAACTCAGTTTCCAAACCGTAATCCTTTGAATATTACTAAATTCTATGTCTGTGCAGTCATTAATGTTAATGGTAGAACGTCCTGCCAGCGGCTTAATCCGTCACGTCTGGTAAAGTGATCAGGCGTACCGAATTATACAGGACAGTCCCAGTCCGAGTACGCTTAATGACTCCTCAAAACAGAGCCTTCCAGGTTGAAATTCATGAAATCTGGTTATTTCAATTAAGAGAGTCTAAAAGGCCAACATTAGGGAGAAAATAAATTAACAATGAACATGGAGAAATTATCCAAAAAATCGAATAGTTTATTTCTAAAAAATGTATTACACCCGGGATTATTTAGAATTTTATTATAAAGCAATAAAAAATCCGAAATATAGCAATTCAATCCGTTTTAACATAAAAGGTTACTTTAACATATTAAATCTTAACGATGGTTTGATTTTTTACCAGGGTATATTAGTTTAAAAATAAGCCATGTTGAGGGAACGATTTTAAAAAGTAACTTCGATAACTAACTAATAACTAACGAATTTAAAAAGTAAGCAAAGTTTTAAACTATAACTTCTGAATCCATTTCGGATAAAAAGGTGACAATGATAGTTAACTAGGTAGTTATTATGATCAGAATGTTAAAAATCTCGTTCGCTTTCATTGAATTTTGAAATATTTTGAGTACTCTTTAACAAAATGCTAAATCGCATTAGATAAAACAAGGAAGAAATGCAAAATAAATTTTGGAAATTTGAATTGAGCAAAACACGATAGTGTATCAAAAAAATGACCGCTACTAGTAGCCCAAATGTGCATAGAGCTATCTCATACTCAACTACACTGTATATTTCAATTGTTAATTTAATAAACAAATGACAATCCCATGACAACTGACAAAAATGTTCGAGCATCACAAAGACCTAAAAAATATTAATTAACCAATATATTTATTTTTAATGTCCGTTAAGAAAGTAAAGAATAACTTCAAGGCACCAATTTTGTGAAGGAAACAATAAATGGTTTCAGTTTATTAATACAAAAAAAAATTACTAACATCAGGAAGTTTATGAACTTATGGTGCCAAGCCAACTGTTTGGGGGCAATCGTCATCGTTATAACTACACATTCATTGCTTCGAACGTTTACTTTTAAATAGTTCAGTAGCAAATCTCAGTTAACTCTTTTTCTTTTCAATGATCATGCTCTGTACAAATATAAAACAAAAATAATAGGTACTTTCTGCTACCTTTAATACGTAACATCCTCCCATGAAATTAAATTCGTTTAAAATAATAGCTCTATATGTCATATCCAGTGACGTATACTTTATGAATAAGACAGCGGAGCACGTTTCAAAGTTCAAGAATATAAGTGTAATCGATGATTAATAAAACAATAAAACGATCTTATTTCTCTAGGTTATAGAGCAATGTTTCATAGAGTTAAGGTTTACTTTATGCCGTTCGAAACTTACATCTTATCTCCTTCGCCATGTTCAATAAGTCTTTCTTATCAGGATAAATATTTATAGGTAAGAATATTGTTATAACTATAACCTATGGCATCTAAATTTCTTCTAATGCTTAATCGCATAATGTACTATTTTATTTTTTGTACACTGATTCTTATTTCAATCCATGCAAGAATTCACTGGGTATGCAGATGCTTCAGAGCTTTATTTTTTGTCCTCTAAATTAATTGTCATGAATATTTATAAAATTTTCATACTCTAAAATTCTGTAAGTGAAAACTCGGACAGAGATAAGTTTTTGTGCGAGAAGGAAAAAGAAAACTGAAAGAGGAAAGAATATTTTCTCTTCGATTGTCTTCTTGTCTTCAGAACTATTTGAAAACATTCCTCGACAAAATGAAATGCAACAGTTGCTATACATCAATTTAAATTCTAACTGTGCAAATTCAGTTAAAACATACATTCAAAGAAAATAATTCACACTATATTAATTAAAAATCTCATAAGACAAAAAACAATAACTGAAACTCTAATATACAAAATCTGTTAATAGAATCTTAAAAGCATTTAATTCAATGTGACAAATACAAAAATTTCTTGTTAGAATATATAAAACCTGACAAGATTATAAGTGTAAACAAATAAACAGACGTACTTATTTTTTAAGACAAATTTATAAAGTCAAAATGAATAACAGAGTAATCCAAATTCACATTCCATAACTGCAAATTTATTACTGTGCAATCGTGTGAAAAAACAAAACAAAATTAGTTCAATGTCCTCCTCAGAAACTTCCAGATCAACAAACCTTAATGTATACATAAGGAAGAACCAACAAGGCTTTCACGGGAGAAAAATAAAAATGATTTTCTTTCCATTTATTATTTCTGAGCTCGCACCCTTTCATAAAATAAGCGGAAGTCCAGCTCTGGGTGATCCCATTGTTCTGTTTATCTATGAAGATTTGAACTTTGATTCAGTTGGTTGGTTGACCTGAACAGTATTTTGTATTTGATTCTACGGAACGGCAACGTTATCTTAACGCAAACGATATTATTCATCCAACTCGTTCAAGTTGACAAGACTGTTTAGAATACGTGATAATAAACCCGTAGAATATTCGATGTGAAGCACTTAAATAATCGTTCTTCATGCAGAAGAAAATGAGGAATTACTTGTTCTTCCACTATTTCTCTTTTTTTTTTTTTTTTTCTCGATGAAGTAATATTGATGAAGGCGAGGGGCATATGGAAATAAAGCTATCACTTCTTAACCCACTTCTATGGAATTCTACAAAATCATTCATACATTGTATGTCATTAAAACAACGATAACTACATGATTTGATAAGAAATTCAAGTTATGCTCATCTTTTTTATGAAAACAACCTCATCAAAATTTTATTTTTAACTGCATTACGGTAAAAAGCAGAATACAAATACAGTTAACTTTTCTTTTGGTAGAAAAGTTACGTAAAAGATAAGAAAGAACCGAGAAACATGGCAGCATAAACACAAAGCTTAGCCTTGAGATGAAAAATAAAGTACGAAAGCAAGTGGGCAAATTCATTATCAGTTAAAGAAATGAAAAAATCAAAAGGTTGCAATGTATTATTTTGACGCATCTAAAAAACTAAAAATTAATATATTTTTCATTTTATTAAAATTTAATAAAATGTTTCGACGTTTGAAAATATGATAGTTTTATGTTTTTAAAAAAAATTAAAATAAGATAAAAATTAATACTGAACCGGGCAAAAATTACTATTCGTAATAATAGAGATAATACTGAAATTAATAAAAAAAACTAATAATGTTATATGTAGTTTTTAAAAAACATATTCTAGTTAATTAATCTTTTAATACTACTAGTCAATTTCGTTATGAAATTTCACGTTTACGTTGTTATTTATTTATTTTTTTAATTCTATAAACAGCGTACGGTAGCGCCATTTCTCCACAGTTCAGTAACAAAAAAAAATATTGCTAAAAAATTAGAATTTTATAATTCTTTTTTTTTCCATTTTCCGTTACTCGACCGAAATTCCGTTAAGGGTGAAAAGGTAAGGTACCCCCATTCCAATTCCGGAAATAAGCTTTGTAGAGATATAAAAGATACAAAAAAATGTGAACAATGGCAGCGTCTAAAAATGGAGAAAAAAGGAGAGCCTTCTTTCTTCAAAAGTGAACGAGAATAATTCTCATGAATAAAAGAATTTTTTTCGCGCCAAGGAAAAGAGGGTAGAGAGGAGAAGTAGAGATTGGAGAAAAATAACCACATTATGCCACTTCCAAAAAATGAATTGAAGATGCTGAATGCTTTTTCGGCAGCTGCTTATGACTGGAAAGAGTTATTACTTATTTAAAATTAATAACTACGAAAATGGAAGAGCCTTTACTGAACTTAAAATGATCAATAATAAATATTAAATCTGAAGATGATTGATTCACAAAACTAACACACAAATTAGATACTATTAAAAAATAGCAGTATTCATATCTTATTTAGTATATAAATGTAAGGTGAAGTTACCATGTTCAAAATTTTAATATGGAGAAATCTACACTTATCAGATTTTAGTAAATGTTTTATAACTACTTACACTACTGATTTTTCAGGAAGTAATAAACAATTTTGATGTCTAAAGATAAAATTTTAAATAATAGTGCAATTCTGCAACATGCACATTTCATTTTGTAATTCTTTATTATTGTAAAATCCATGTAAAAATTGAGTGGCAATTTATGATTATAACATGCTGAACGCCATTCATTAAATTTGCTATAGGGAAAACATGAAATCATGATTTTATTTCAGAAGCTCAAATTACAAGAGTTATAAGTAAAAAAAAGGGAGATAAGATACCAAAAAGGACAATTATTTCATTCGTTGATTTTGATTTGTGTAAAAATGATGAATAGACACATCTTGAAAATCATTATAAAAATAAATTAAATCTCTAATTAAGGATAACAATGACTCATTTGAAATGAGAGTAATAATTTAAATCAGAACAATATATTCATTTTAAAGTATTTGCAACTATTAAGTACTAGACATGTATCTTAGTTGTAATTATATTTAATCATAATTTTAGTCAATTTAAATTTTCTATGTCAAAATAAAATCATCCTTAATATAACCTAATATTTTAATAATCACAAGTAATAATTTATAAATGACACTGATGAAAAAAGAATACACAGGATTAAAAAGTTTCCAAACTTAAAATAAAGATTACAGCTGAAATGATTACATTTACTTAGGAAGTGTACATCATTTTAAAAATTTGTAAGTTATGAAGAATTTTTCTAATGAATCCTAACAAATATTTGATCAAATAAGTTAAAATCAATCATCTATAAATGCTCTCTTAAAAAATAAAAAAGACAATAATATCATTCTGTTGAAAAGTATACAGTTAACTTTTCTAGTTTGCATTGAATATTTGGATTTGAACACAAAAGACTAAGAACTTTTAAGGAAAAATAAATAAATATAAACAACAGATAGATGAATAGAATTTACCTTTTCTGATTTCATCAAATAATTAACACGACTAGAAAAGCGAAAAATTATTCAAATAGATATTCAAATCGAATGTAAAATTCCAATAAATAAGAAATTAAAGAAGTAAAAATTAACTAAACATAAAAAACATACCTTGCTGATTCAGTTTAGAACCACTCTCAATAGGAACAAAAATCAGAGGTATTATGCCAGTCAAACCCACAACACAGGACGCGAGTATGGATAAAATCCAAGTCTGATAACACTTATTAGTCACTCCATTTAAAAACAAATCTTGATACCAAAAGGATGGTGAGCTGCTGTTTGGAGAGAGACCCATGCCAACAGTGCTTTGAGCTGCAACAATGTGCGAGCCTCCTACACACAAGCAACAACACAACATAACTTTCCGGTACATGATTCTGCAGAGAACAGGCTATCGTAATCAAACTCTTTTGTCATTTGAATATAAACATTTAGCCCATTTCTGTGGCGGGAACAGTGAACGGAGTGTTATCACTCAGATATTCTGATGCGGAATGCTTTCGCTCCTCATCGCGTTGGATGATGCGACTGCATTCGTTGTTTATTTTTCCGGATTATTTCTGTCGCTTGCAAGATTCTAAAGTGTTACTTGTGGCGCCATCTACCAAACAAAATATTATTCATTTGATGCAATATAATTCTTTAGCTGAAAAATAAATGATTCTGTCTAATATCAGAGGTATTTTTTACACCTCATAAATTGATAAATATGAAATTTTCAATTATTTTTAAGATTAATTGAAATTTGTCTCTTTTACGAATTTATTTCCACTCTTTTTTTATTTGATAAGGCTTTTTCGACCAGTGGAATAGTGGATCAAGTATCTTTATCTGAATAAAAATGTTGAGATGTAGTTGTACAAATAGATGCTTCTACAGCCGCGTTTACACCAGAATTACAGACGCGTGTTGATTACAAATGTCGACGACATTCACAGCATTAATTTTGTCACCCACAGATTTAGCGTGTCTGCAACACAAATTTTGTTTTCCAACAGGCGTCGTCGGTGAAGATCAACGGACTGCGACATCTGTCGGCGACAAAAATTGCAGTGCTTTCTCGGTGTTGCAGACTTTCCCTTTTTACTTAATTTGTTCACTCTCAGAGCCATTTTGACTTTGTCGCTTGCCTTGGCCACATCTCTCTCCAAATTGTCGGTGAGTGTTCTTTGCTTTCGTTAAAATGGAGTGGACGAGAGAGCAGGTATTAACTTTGATAGAACTATTTAGACAGAGGCCTGACCTTTGGGACGAAACCAGAGCAGAGTTCAAAGACAAGAATAAAAAGAGCATTGCCTGGAATGAAATTGCTGAAGAAATGAAAGTTAATAAGGTAGAGGCACAAGCCAAGTTCAGGAACATAACCTCTCAATTTTACAGAGAAGTTAAGAAGGCAAAAAGGGACCCAGGAGCTGATTCCAAAATAAAATGGTTTGCCTATGAACATCTTCAATTCCTGAAGCACAAGAAAACTCCTCGGTATCATCGTGAGTCAAGAGCAATAAAGGTAAGCGGAACAACTTTTCTGTCAGCACTGAAACTATAATTTTATTATTTATAAGAAACATTTAATGGAGCTAACTCATACTTTTTCTTCCAATAATTTTATAGAAACTAGCCAATGTAGAACTATTTGTTATTTTGTATTTAGGCAAAACACGTTTTTGCGTTATTAGACAGGATAGCTTTTCTTATTTCTGTTTCTTTATAAATTTATGCAATTTCTTGGCCACAATGAGTTGCTATTAAAATATTCTAAATGGAATGATTTATTATCAAAATAGCTCGATAACAACTTCCTAAAATAATATTGGAATATAATGATTTAAAAAAGTATGTAAAACGTGCTATTAAAACATTTTACATTATTATTTTATCTGCACTGAAATAAAAAAATATTCAAATTTGTCGATGCCTGTTGATTGGCACAGATTGTAATAAAGACTCATTAGAATAACTAGAAAAGAGCGAAAAGAGAAAAAAATCCCCAAATTTAAATTTTCAAATTATTAATAATGATGAATTAGGCTGAAGATAAGGAAGGAAAAACCTACAAAATTGGGAATTATTGAAGAAAAATCTTTTTTTCTTGTTATTGTAAATTAAAAACATAAACTTTAAACTCATTTTTCTGGAAATATGGTTTTTACACAAACTTTCACTTTTTAAACGCGGTAATTGAAATTCTATTTTAAATATCTGCTTGAAATTGTAATATCCGTTGTAAAGTTATACAGCTTTTAAGATTTAAACGAAGTAAAAAACCCCCCCCCCCCCAAAAAAAAGAAATATGATTTCTCATTAAAGCTCTTATACTTTGCAAATACAGTAAAGCACCATTTATACGTTTCTCATTCATACGTCGTTTCATCAAGGTCCCGAATCATAGTAATGATAAGGCACTTCGTTTATTCGACGCAAAGCGTCTTAGATATACGTCGTTTTCCTCCGCTCTAAAATGTGAAAAATCCTCTTTTCTAGTACGTGAACTGTTATAAAGATATCATGATTTCGAAATTATTCACAATTAATGAATTAATAGAAGACAAATTGTCTGGTACTTATTTAAGCGATGATGAAGTTATTCTACATTTCTTTAAAGGGGCCGTCCACAAATGATGTCACGCTTGGAGGGGGGTTCGTGAAATTGTGACGGGGGGGGAGGGGGTAACACGAAGGGTGACATCACACATTTTGGTTAAAATAAAAAAACTAAAAATCAGCAGATTAAATTTTGAAATTACCAGAATTTTGGGGTATTTTTTTAATCGGGGTTAAAACAATTTTCATGTGATTTTTTTTTTCTCACTTATATTCCTTTCTTCTCGAAAAATGCATTCAGGGAAGGTTCTGAGAATATGGTAGCAGCAGAAATTCTTCACTATTAGAAGAAAACCTCTCCCTGTCACACCCTTGAAATGTCCAACAAAAGATAAGTCGCCCCACCTGGGTGAGAGGTAGAACTGGTAGAGGTAAAAAGAGGTTGATCTTATTGAGGCGTTTTTTTTAAATTCAATCTGTTTAAGAGTATTTTGTATTCATAAAGTAAAGATAAGATTTAAAGCAAAATATATCAAATTCCAAAATACTACTGTTTTCAATTGCTCTTTTATATTAATATTTTATTACTGTAGTATATTAATTAGGTTTTTTTTGTTGTAAACCTTAATCTTATTTCATACTAAATAAGTAATTGGAAATATGATCTATAACGTAGTGCTTTGTTTCTGAACTGCAAGTATATGTTTATGTAATATAGCCTGACATGTGACAAGGGGGGGGAGGGGGTATGGTAAAGTGTGACACATTTTGACAAATGGGGGTCAAAAATATTGAAAAAAAGTGTGACATCATTTATGGTCAGCCCCAAAGATGCAATGGAGTCCATTGAAAGACTTCGAATTTCTTCACTTCACTTCTTTTTTCAAAAGAATAGTGAAAAAACATTCGATAAACTTTATTCGATCCATAATACTGTACTCGCAGACATTCAGCTCGTCAGACGACGGCTAAAGATTTTTTTTAAAAATTAAACGCCTACCTGCATGCGCATAAATCGTATAAGCAGTGGCGGCTCTCCATTAAGGCTGCCGAGCTGCAGTCCCTCCTGAAATTATTTTAAAAGCTTGTATTTTCGTTTTTATCCTTATTTGCTCACTTTCCCACTTTGAGAGTTAAATGATCAACGAAAATGGCAAAAATGCAATTAAAAACGTAAGAAGAAGACGGAAAATCAATCAACAACTAAGAGAAACACAGGCTAGAGCTAAAAAGATATCCCCCCCCCCCCAATATCAAAAGTGGCGCACTGAGCATCTCTGATTGATGAATCCGGAGAGAGAAGGCAACTCTTTCTCCCTTTAAATTTAGAAGCTTTAGAGCTGCAGTCATTACAGCTCTGGTTTGGCGCTTCACTTGCGCCTTCGCTTCCTTATTTGGCTTGTTTTAGCTTCTGTCAAGGGCTGTTTAATGGGTTTCTGTTTCATTTCATGTTGCTTTGACAGAAATGTGTATGGTTTATTGAATATTCGTTTCCTATTGTTACAAACATGGAAAGTCGCTTCCCAGCAATGCGAGTCTTATGGTTGGGAAGAGAGTTCTACAAGGTTAAGCATGGAGTGACCTCAGCGACAGTCATGGCACCCTGACCTTGGCGACAAATAGATGATTCCCGAAAATGCAACCCTTTTCTCGATATTTCTACTAGGAAAGGGAATACACGAGAAAACACCATGTGACGTCACGGCCTGTCGGAGAGAATATTTAAGGACGGCGCTTAGATCAGAGGAGCGTCTTTATCGACTGGGATCGCCTTGGAGCACGAATGCCTTTGGAGTTCTACCCGCAGTGCGAGCTGGTGAGCTGAGCGCTATTGAAGGTGCAGTTATGGTCTACTAGTTATTAGTTATTTGCTGATTGTTTGTGTTGTTAGATAACAAAGTGCTGAACTGTTATTACCGGCGAATTGTTGTCTGTTTACATTGGTAATCTGTGCAAGAACTATTGTTTCCTGTACCTGTGCTACGTATTTTCCTGCATATTTGTAAATAAATCTTCATTCTCCATTATCCTGCGTGTTGGACTGTTTACACCATGCACCTACAGTAAGACATTTGGCAACACTGTTGTTAGAAATGACTATTCGAAAACAAGTTTGAAGATAATTTTCTAAAATAATATTCAGTTAAAAAATTTTATAAGGAGGGATCAGAAGAAGTATTAGAAGTATCTAAGAAAAGCTGAACGTTGCAGGCCTTTCAAAAATCGTATTTTCACAGCTTTCGCTGAGCGAAAAATTGAATATAAAAATGCATGTCGCATTATGCCGGAGTTGAGCATTGTTCAAAAACTCAGTACCAGCGGAAGCTTTTGCAGCACTGCTTTTTCCTGATCTGACGAACCGCCACTGCATATAAGATATGTATAATTAGTAATCAAAATATGCAATAAAAGTTTGATTTTTCTCACTTTTATAATAAACTAGCTGTTACCCGCAACTTCGTGCGCGAAGAATTTGAATTATTAATTTTTTTAAATTCACGAATGTAAATGTTTCGTTTCTTGTTGAAAGGGGAAATTAAAAGTTTTGACGATTGATAATACATAATTTGACGACTAACAGGAGTGTATGCTTTTATAGATAGGTAATTTGTTTATCAATGCTACACACTTTTGCATACGACGTTTTTTGTTTTACGTTTTTTGCACGGACATAGAGGTTTTATGGTCTGGACACACATGAACACGGCACATATAGTTGCCCATGGGGAAAATATGGTTTTTCCAAATGTACGCCTGCACCTTTGAGTGTCCGGCCCTGAGCCTGCCAAATGCTAATTTTAAAGGGAATTTTTGCCTTCTGAACTTGGATGGTAAATCCTTCGGTATTATCGGAATGCGTGAAATTAAAACACGCTCTCGTTTTTAAACACTCTCACGACGTTTGGACCTAGGTGTGCAATTTGTAACCGTGCGCAGTCTCGGTACATCGAGGTTACGTATCAATAGTACTGGCACACCGACTTTTAATCTCAGCTTGTCGGAAGGTACCCCTGACAATCCTAAGGAGTTGAAGAACTTGTTATCTGTTATATGAAGAAGTTGATGTTACTTGTTATTGCCCATTAGCGCAACTACAGGTAGATATTCTGTAATACCTCCCTCCATTTGTGACATTTTTATTTTATTTATCTGACCTAAACTTTCATTAATGTTAGCCGAAATTACCAATTCAAAATCCATTCTCTATTCCTCATATATTCTCCGTTACTGTAAATTACATCATTGTACTCATGGTATCATCAGGCCCTTATAATCTGTGGAATATACCATCCATCATACTATATGTCATCCACTTCTACCATTCAAAAGAATACATAAAACAAAATACTACATCTTCGCATATTTTCCTTTAGTTATAATTAACATTAGTTTCTAAATATTAATCCAAAAACTCTTGCAGCTATATCATATCTATCAATAGATTTCTGTCCTGGCGTCGATTTATCGATAGCTTCTTGAATAAAATCTGATATGGAAAAGATACAAATATGAATAACTAAAATTAAATAGACTGTAAACTCGAAAAATGAAAATCAAGCGTCGAGTTGAGTAATTTCAGTTATTATTCCATATATAAATTATTTGCTTATTTTCTCAGAAAGATCACATAATCGCGGCTTTCTTTACGATCACGTGATGTTTGACATTAAAAATAAGTTATGCCACGGGTATTTTGGCCGTGAAAGCGTAACAAACAGACAGACAGACAGACACACTTTCTCATTTAATATATTATTAAGGATTTATTATTTGTTAGGAAACGCAGGTAAAAATGACAGGTGATGTGAACTGCAGTGATTTTTTAATCTAACTAAATAAGCTTTAGAATTCTTTAAGAACCAATGAAAAGATTGCCAAACGATATTTGAAAAAAAAATAAACAGAAAAAATAATGGCAAAATAATTACATCTTTGCCTAGCAACTCATCAGTATCAATTCTAGTATCATTAAATTTGATTTATTTTAAAATTGTCTGCGTATCAACTTTTTATTAAATTTTGAAAAATTAATAAAAATTGAAGGAAAAATGTCACAGACATAAAATTGATATCATTAAAAAGGTAAAATTTTGAACTTTGAGATGGTATAAAAATAATTTTCGGGAAATAATTTTCTCCTAACTTACAGCGGAAAAACGGTTTTGGTTATTTTTTAATTAACTTTTGCGCTTTAAAAAGTTGACAGTAATCTTCCCCTTGTCTTAATTAATAAGTGTACAAAGTTTGGTTAAAATCAGTGCAATGGTTTAGGAGAAGATGTGGAACATAGATACCTACAAACATGCATACCCACAATGACTTTTATTTATATTAAGGGCAAATCCATGTGACTCACGTTACCATTTTACACCTTTTTTCAAAATTAAATTAGATGTATATGAAAAAATATTATATTTGATTTTAAAAAAGTTTTTTACAGACCTCTGGGGTACCGTAAGAAACTAGGGATGTCAATAGTTTAAAATTTAATATGAACAAATGGTATCCAGACCCTAATTTAGCACTGTGACTCACATTACAAAAAAAAAAAAGGAAATCAAGTTTTGTGGGTTAATGTAAATCTAGAATTGCTCCTCTTTCAGCACAGCAGAGTAAAAAAGAAATATTTTATACAATGAATAACATTTTTAGGTTATGATATACACAAAAATAACATTGTATTTTTTATTAATTATGTATATTAATCAACATTTTGAGTGTGACTCACGTTACATGTCCCACTTTAATCTTTGAAGTTAATAAAATATTGATTTAAAAACATTTATTTTATAGATTTTAATGAAGCATCACTTAATTCAATGACTAGATACATCTAATTATATATTTTAGCAAATAAATTAATTAAAATTAATAAATAAAAATGTGCAAATAAAACCAATAAATGTTATGCTTTATATATATATTTCAAAATAAATTACAATAGTTTTATTGATAGAATTAGAATACAAATCTAAAAAACCCTCTTGAATTAACAGGAATTGGAGGTTTTAATTTCCGAATCAAATTCGATCAAGGATAAAATATTTTATCTTCCTTTTCCGGCCATTTCCAGTGTTAGCCTTTAGGTTGTATCGTAGTTATTTGAAATTCTCCATTGATGCAATTAGTAATTTTTCCTGGGTACAATACACCATCATGTTCAATTTCATACCAATAATTATGTTTAATATTGGATAATGGTTGAAGAGGTATTTTGCTATCAGAAGATAACAAAAATCCTTCATGTCTTTTATTTTCCATCTTTAATACAGTGGTATTTTTTGATACCTTGTAATAATGGTGAATTGTCCCAAACCTATTGCATATTAAGTGTTGAATTTCTTTCATTGATATTTGTTTCAGTAATTTCCTGAACATAAATGTTGGCTCCAGCCATTTTAGCAGCTTGTAGAAAATCTGCAGCATTAACTACTAAACATTTAAGTTTTTTCACTTGAATAAACACTTTTTTCAAACTTCCTCCTTATTGGTGCCATAATTATATATATATATGAGTGTATAATAGAAATCCCTTGGCCTCAAAATTGCTGATGACGTAATTAAAAAACTATCCATAAAAACAATAAATATACACTAATTAATTATATTCAGAGGTAGTAAATAATCATATACGGGTGTATATATATATATATATAAACACCCCACTGACCCAAAAAATAATATTAATATACATTAAAATGCCATTAAGAATACTTATCAAGCAACACTAGCCGTGACTCACATTACAAAATAAGATGTCTTTATTTCCAAATAAATTTTAAAAGAAAATAAAATTGGCCTATCTATTTTTTTAGTACTATAAATAGGTAAGAGAAACGGTAACAATTTTTAAAAATTTACAGCTATAAAAAGTTAAACATTGAAAAAATGAGCTTTTTGTGACTCACATTACAAAAAAATTATTGACTATAAAAGTTAACCTCTCTCATTTATTTTAAATGCAAATTCTAAAATAATACTTTTATATATGTTTTATAGCATAAATATATTTAAAAAATATAATTATTCAGTAGAAACATGCTAAAACTTAGTAAAATACATATGTTTAAAATTGATTCAAAGCTCAGAAAAGTACATCAGAACATGTGCTCTTGAAACAAGTCTTCACGTGAAATGAAAATAGTTAACAAGGTGTTGATAGATTCAAATTTGTAAACTTCAATCTATATACAACACATACAAAATAAAGTTGAGTGGTTTCTTTCAATTTTTTTTTTACACTTTATTTCCAATGTTATGTGGAATTGCCCTTAAGATGTTTAATTTTAAAATTTAATTATTTATTTTCATATTATATATTATTATATTAGTACTAACTTAAAAAAACTTTAAAATTAAAACTTTTAAATGCATTTGCATTAGTAGCATTAAATTTCTTATAATCAAAGTTGCTTGGTAAAATTTCGATTATACGTCTTTTCATCTGTACATCGTTTTAGGTCGGTCCCTTGAAAGACGTATAAACAATACTTTACTGTACTTGGCGATATTATCAGACTTTTGGTTCAGCCTCTGGTCAATAGCTTAATGAAAATATGTACTAAATTATATTCCATTACTCATCGAGAGTTTGAAAAAAGCTCAAATTTATTTTGGAGCATTATTTCCATTTTATAACATGTTTTTATGTTCTTTAACAAATTTAAGAAATTAAGTAAATTTTTCAAAAATTTGTGTGGCATTATTCGCATTTCTATTCATACAGTTTTCTCATTGCAGGAAACAGAAGATTTAGAAAATGGTGCTGAAGTGGAGGTATTGACGGTCAATGAAAACACTTCTACGACGGTTACTACCCCTACTCCACCCACTCCTTCAAGATGTTCAAAACGTGCTGGCAAAAGGCGGTTTAATCCAATGATAGAAGAAGTGTACTCAGTAACGGGAAAGTCAGGAAAAATAGTTGAAACGAGAGACGAGTTTGATTTGTTTGGGGGGTATATCGCTTGTCAATTACGAAAATGTACTGATTTACATGATATGGCAGTCGCAAAACACAGAATTAACCAGATTTTATTTGATCTGGAACTGTCAAACTTAAACAGGGAAAGTAATGAAAATTTATCATTTCGTTCGTGGGACTCGAGAACGTCTGCAAATATTTTTAGTGAAGCCTCGTCCAGTAAAATCTTTAGTCCTACCGAGGACGACAGTTCATGTGACGGTACTAATGAGGACAATGATTAAACCATCCTCTTGTAATACATAATCT
>BGPR01037088.1:0-15263 GCA_013235015.1 Araneus ventricosus
AGATTATGTATTACAAGAGGATGGTTTAATCATTGTCCTCATTAGTACCGTCACATGAACTGTCGTCCTCGGTAGGACTAAAGATTTTACTGGACGAGGCTTCACTAAAAATATTTGCAGACGTTCTCGAGTCCCACGAACGAAATGATAAATTTTCATTACTTTCCCTGTTTAAGTTTGACAGTTCCAGATCAAATAAAATCTGGTTAATTCTGTGTTTTGCGACTGCCATATCATGTAAATCAGTACATTTTCGTAATTGACAAGCGATATACCCCCCAAACAAATCAAACTCGTCTCTCGTTTCAACTATTTTTCCTGACTTTCCCGTTACTGAGTACACTTCTTCTATCATTGGATTAAACCGCCTTTTGCCAGCACGTTTTGAACATCTTGAAGGAGTGGGTGGAGTAGGGGTAGTAACCGTCGTAGAAGTGTTTTCATTGACCGTCAATACCTCCACTTCAGCACCATTTTCTAAATCTTCTGTTTCCTGCAATGAGAAAACTGTATGAATAGAAATGCGAATAATGCCACACAAATTTTTGAAAAATTTACTTAATTTCTTAAATTTGTTAAAGAACATAAAAACATGTTATAAAATGGAAATAATGCTCCAAAATAAATTTGAGCTTTTTTCAAACTCTCGATGAGTAATGGAATATAATTTAGTACATATTTTCATTAAGCTATTGACCAGAGGCTGAACCAAAAGTCTGATAATATCGCCAAGTACAGTAAAGTATTGTTTATACGTCTTTCAAGGGACCGACCTAAAACGATGTACAGATGAAAAGACGTATAATCGAAATTTTACCAAGCAACTTTGATTATAAGAAATTTAATGCTACTAATGCAAATGCATTTAAAAGTTTTAATTTTAAAGTTTTTTTAAGTTAGTACTAATATAATAATATATAATATGAAAATAAATAATTAAATTTTAAAATTAAACATCTTAAGGGCAATTCCACATAACATTGGAAATAAAGTGTAAAAAAAAAATTGAAAGAAACCACTCAACTTTATTTTGTATGTGTTGTATATAGATTGAAGTTTACAAATTTGAATCTATCAACACCTTGTTAACTATTTTCATTTCACGTGAAGACTTGTTTCAAGAGCACATGTTCTGATGTACTTTTCTGAGCTTTGAATCAATTTTAAACATATGTATTTTACTAAGTTTTAGCATGTTTCTACTGAATAATTATATTTTTTAAATATATTTATGCTATAAAACATATATAAAAGTATTATTTTAGAATTTGCATTTAAAATAAATGAGAGAGGTTAACTTTTATAGTCAATAATTTTTTTGTAATGTGAGTCACAAAAAGCTCATTTTTTCAATGTTTAACTTTTTATAGCTGTAAATTTTTAAAAATTGTTACCGTTTCTCTTACCTATTTATAGTACTAAAAAAATAGATAGGCCAATTTTATTTTCTTTTAAAATTTATTTGGAAATAAAGACATCTTATTTTGTAATGTGAGTCACGGCTAGTGTTGCTTGATAAGTATTCTTAATGGCATTTTAATGTATATTAATATTATTTTTTGGGTCAGTGGGGTGTTTATATATATATATATATACACCCGTATATGATTATTTACTACCTCTGAATATAATTAATTAGTGTATATTTATTGTTTTTATGGATAGTTTTTTAATTACGTCATCAGCAATTTTGAGGCCAAGGGATTTCTATTATACACTCATATATATATATAATTATGGCACCAATAAGGAGGAAGTTTGAAAAAAGTGTTTATTCAAGTGAAAAAACTTAAATGTTTAGTAGTTAATGCTGCAGATTTTCTACAAGCTGCTAAAATGGCTGGAGCCAACATTTATGTTCAGGAAATTACTGAAACAAATATCAATGAAAGAAATTCAACACTTAATATGCAATAGGTTTGGGACAATTCACCATTATTACAAGGTATCAAAAAATACCACTGTATTAAAGATGGAAAATAAAAGACATGAAGGATTTTTGTTATCTTCTGATAGCAAAATACCTCTTCAACCATTATCCAATATTAAACATAATTATTGGTATGAAATTGAACATGATGGTGTATTGTACCCAGGAAAAATTACTAATTGCATCAATGGAGAATTTCAAATAACTACGATACAACCTAAAGGCTAACACTGGAAATGGCCGGAAAAGGAAGATAAAATATTTTATCCTTGATCGAATTTGATTCGGAAATTAAAACCTCCAATTCCTGTTAATTCAAGAGGGTTTTTTAGATTTGTATTCTAATTCTATCAATAAAACTATTGTAATTTATTTTGAAATATATATATAAAGCATAACATTTATTGGTTTTATTTGCACATTTTTATTTATTAATTTTAATTAATTTATTTGCTAAAATATATAATTAGATGTATCTAGTCATTGAATTAAGTGATGCTTCATTAAAATCTATAAAATAAATGTTTTTAAATCAATATTTTATTAACTTCAAAGATTAAAGTGGGACATGTAACGTGAGTCACACTCAAAATGTTGATTAATATACATAATTAATAAAAAATACAATGTTATTTTTGTGTATATCATAACCTAAAAATGTTATTCATTGTATAAAATATTTCTTTTTTACTCTGCTGTGCTGAAAGAGGAGCAATTCTAGATTTACATTAACCCACAAAACTTGATTTCCTTTTTTTTTTTTGTAATGTGAGTCACAGTGCTAAATTAGGGTCTGGATACCATTTGTTCATATTAAATTTTAAACTATTGACATCCCTAGTTTCTTACGGTACCCCAGAGGTCTGTAAAAAACTTTTTTAAAATCAAATATAATATTTTTTCATATACATCTAATTTAATTTTGAAAAAAGGTGTAAAATGGTAACGTGAGTCACATGGATTTGCCCTTAATATAAATAAAAGTCATTGTGGGTATGCATGTTTGTAGGTATCTATGTTCCACATCTTCTCCTAAACCATTGCACTGATTTTAACCAAACTTTGTACACTTATTAATTAAGACAAGGGGAAGATTACTGTCAACTTTTTAAAGCGCAAAAGTTAATTAAAAAATAACCAAAACCGTTTTTCCGCTGTAAGTTAGGAGAAAATTATTTCCCGAAAATTATTTTTATACCATCTCAAAGTTCAAAATTTTACCTTTTTAATGATATCAATTTTATGTCTGTGACATTTTTCCTTCAATTTTTATTAATTTTTCAAAATTTAATAAAAAGTTGATACGCAGACAATTTTAAAATAAATCAAATTTAATGATACTAGAATTGATACTGATGAGTTGCTAGGCAAAGATGTAATTATTTTGCCATTATTTTTTCTGTTTATTTTTTTTTCAAATATCGTTTGGCAATCTTTTCATTGGTTCTTAAAGAATTCTAAAGCTTATTTAGTTAGATTAAAAAATCACTGCAGTTCACATCACCTGTCATTTTTACCTGCGTTTCCTAACAAATAATAAATCCTTAATAATATATTAAATGAGAAAGTGTGTCTGTCTGTCTGTCTGTTTGTTACGCTTTCACGGCCAAAATACCCGTGGCATAACTTATTTTTAATGTCAAACATCACGTGATCGTAAAGAAAGCCGCGATTATGTGATCTTTCTGAGAAAATAAGCAAATAATTTATATATGGAATAATAACTGAAATTACTCAACTCGACGCTTGATTTTCATTTTTCGAGTTTACAGTCTATTTAATTTTAGTTATTCATATTTGTATCTTTTCCATATCAGATTTTATTCAAGAAGCTATCGATAAATCGACGCCAGGACAGAAATCTATTGATAGATATGATATAGCTGCAAGAGTTTTTGGATTAATATTTAGAAACTAATGTTAATTATAACTAAAGGAAAATATGCGAAGATGTAGTATTTTGTTTTATGTATTCTTTTGAATGGTAGAAGTGGATGACATATAGTATGATGGATGGTATATTCCACAGATTATAAGGGCCTGATGATACCATGAGTACAATGATGTAATTTACAGTAACGGAGAATATATGAGGAATAGAGAATGGATTTTGAATTGGTAATTTCGGCTAACATTAATGAAAGTTTAGGTCAGATAAATAAAATAAAAATGTCACAAATGGAGGGAGGTATTACAGAATATCTACCTGTAGTTGCGCTAATGGGCAATAACAAGTAACATCAACTTCTTCATATAACAGATAACAAGTTCTTCAACTCCTTAGGATTGTCAGGGGTACCTTCCGACAAGCTGAGATTAAAAGTCGGTGTGCCAGTACTATTGATACGTAACCTCGATGTACCGAGACTGCGCACGGTTACAAATTGCACACCTAGGTCCAAACGTCGTGAGAGTGTTTAAAAACGAGAGCGTGTTTTAATTTCACGCATTCCGATAATACCGAAGGATTTACCATCCAAGTTCAGAAGGCAAAAATTCCCTTTAAAATTAGCATTTGGCAGGCTCAGGGCCGGACACTCAAAGGTGCAGGCGTACATTTGGAAAAACCATATTTTCCCCATGGGCAACTATATGTGCCGTGTTCATGTGTGTCCAGACCATAAAACCTCTATGTCCGTGCAAAAAACGTAAAACAAAAAACGTCGTATGCAAAAGTGTGTAGCATTGATAAACAAATTACCTATCTATAAAAGCATACACTCCTGTTAGTCGTCAAATTATGTATTATCAATCGTCAAAACTTTTAATTTCCCCTTTCAACAAGAAACGAAACATTTACATTCGTGAATTTAAAAAAATTAATAATTCAAATTCTTCGCGCACGAAGTTGCGGGTAACAGCTAGTTTATTATAAAAGTGAGAAAAATCAAACTTTTATTGCATATTTTGATTACTAATTATACATATCTTATATGCAGTGGCGGTTCGTCAGATCAGGAAAAAGCAGTGCTGCAAAAGCTTCCGCTGGTACTGAGTTTTTGAACAATGCTCAACTCCGGCATAATGCGACATGCATTTTTATATTCAATTTTTCGCTCAGCGAAAGCTGTGAAAATACGATTTTTGAAAGGCCTGCAACGTTCAGCTTTTCTTAGATACTTCTAATACTTCTTCTGATCCCTCCTTATAAAATTTTTTAACTGAATATTATTTTAGAAAATTATCTTCAAACTTGTTTTCGAATAGTCATTTCTAACAACAGTGTTGCCAAATGTCTTACTGTAGGTGCATGGTGTAAACAGTCCAACACGCAGGATAATGGAGAATGAAGATTTATTTACAAATATGCAGGAAAATACGTAGCACAGGTACAGGAAACAATAGTTCTTGCACAGATTACCAATGTAAACAGACAACAATTCGCCGGTAATAACAGTTCAGCACTTTGTTATCTAACAACACAAACAATCAGCAAATAACTAATAACTAGTAGACCATAACTGCACCTTCAATAGCGCTCAGCTCACCAGCTCGCACTGCGGGTAGAACTCCAAAGGCATTCGTGCTCCAAGGCGATCCCAGTCGATAAAGACGCTCCTCTGATCTAAGCGCCGTCCTTAAATATTCTCTCCGACAGGCCGTGACGTCACATGGTGTTTTCTCGTGTATTCCCTTTCCTAGTAGAAATATCGAGAAAAGGGTTGCATTTTCGGGAATCATCTATTTGTCGCCAAGGTCAGGGTGCCATGACTGTCGCTGAGGTCACTCCATGCTTAACCTTGTAGAACTCTCTTCCCAACCATAAGACTCGCATTGCTGGGAAGCGACTTTCCATGTTTGTAACAATAGGAAACGAATATTCAATAAACCATACACATTTCTGTCAAAGCAACATGAAATGAAACAGAAACCCATTAAACAGCCCTTGACAGAAGCTAAAACAAGCCAAATAAGGAAGCGAAGGCGCAAGTGAAGCGCCAAACCAGAGCTGTAATGACTGCAGCTCTAAAGCTTCTAAATTTAAAGGGAGAAAGAGTTGCCTTCTCTCTCCGGATTCATCAATCAGAGATGCTCAGTGCGCCACTTTTGATATTGGGGGGGGGGGGATATCTTTTTAGCTCTAGCCTGTGTTTCTCTTAGTTGTTGATTGATTTTCCGTCTTCTTCTTACGTTTTTAATTGCATTTTTGCCATTTTCGTTGATCATTTAACTCTCAAAGTGGGAAAGTGAGCAAATAAGGATAAAAACGAAAATACAAGCTTTTAAAATAATTTCAGGAGGGACTGCAGCTCGGCAGCCTTAATGGAGAGCCGCCACTGCTTATACGATTTATGCGCATGCAGGTAGGCGTTTAATTTTTAAAAAAAATCTTTAGCCGTCGTCTGACGAGCTGAATGTCTGCGAGTACAGTATTATGGATCGAATAAAGTTTATCGAATGTTTTTTCACTATTCTTTTGAAAAAAGAAGTGAAGTGAAGAAATTCGAAGTCTTTCAATGGACTCCATTGCATCTTTGGGGCTGACCATAAATGATGTCACACTTTTTTTCAATATTTTTGACCCCCATTTGTCAAAATGTGTCACACTTTACCATACCCCCTCCCCCCCCTTGTCACATGTCAGGCTATATTACATAAACATATACTTGCAGTTCAGAAACAAAGCACTACGTTATAGATCATATTTCCAATTACTTATTTAGTATGAAATAAGATTAAGGTTTACAACAAAAAAAACCTAATTAATATACTACAGTAATAAAATATTAATATAAAAGAGCAATTGAAAACAGTAGTATTTTGGAATTTGATATATTTTGCTTTAAATCTTATCTTTACTTTATGAATACAAAATACTCTTAAACAGATTGAATTTAAAAAAAACGCCTCAATAAGATCAACCTCTTTTTACCTCTACCAGTTCTACCTCTCACCCAGGTGGGGCGACTTATCTTTTGTTGGACATTTCAAGGGTGTGACAGGGAGAGGTTTTCTTCTAATAGTGAAGAATTTCTGCTGCTACCATATTCTCAGAACCTTCCCTGAATGCATTTTTCGAGAAGAAAGGAATATAAGTGAGAAAAAAAAAATCACATGAAAATTGTTTTAACCCCGATTAAAAAAATACCCCAAAATTCTGGTAATTTCAAAATTTAATCTGCTGATTTTTAGTTTTTTTATTTTAACCAAAATGTGTGATGTCACCCTTCGTGTTACCCCCTCCCCCCCCGTCACAATTTCACGAACCCCCCTCCAAGCGTGACATCATTTGTGGACGGCCCCTTTAAAGAAATGTAGAATAACTTCATCATCGCTTAAATAAGTACCAGACAATTTGTCTTCTATTAATTCATTAATTGTGAATAATTTCGAAATCATGATATCTTTATAACAGTTCACGTACTAGAAAAGAGGATTTTTCACATTTTAGAGCGGAGGAAAACGACGTATATCTAAGACGCTTTGCGTCGAATAAACGAAGTGCCTTATCATTACTATGATTCGGGACCTTGATGAAACGACGTATGAATGAGAAACGTATAAATGGTGCTTTACTGTATTTGCAAAGTATAAGAGCTTTAATGAGAAATCATATTTCTTTTTTTTGGGGGGGGGGGGGTTTTTTACTTCGTTTAAATCTTAAAAGCTGTATAACTTTACAACGGATATTACAATTTCAAGCAGATATTTAAAATAGAATTTCAATTACCGCGTTTAAAAAGTGAAAGTTTGTGTAAAAACCATATTTCCAGAAAAATGAGTTTAAAGTTTATGTTTTTAATTTACAATAACAAGAAAAAAAGATTTTTCTTCAATAATTCCCAATTTTGTAGGTTTTTCCTTCCTTATCTTCAGCCTAATTCATCATTATTAATAATTTGAAAATTTAAATTTGGGGATTTTTTTCTCTTTTCGCTCTTTTCTAGTTATTCTAATGAGTCTTTATTACAATCTGTGCCAATCAACAGGCATCGACAAATTTGAATATTTTTTTATTTCAGTGCAGATAAAATAATAATGTAAAATGTTTTAATAGCACGTTTTACATACTTTTTTAAATCATTATATTCCAATATTATTTTAGGAAGTTGTTATCGAGCTATTTTGATAATAAATCATTCCATTTAGAATATTTTAATAGCAACTCATTGTGGCCAAGAAATTGCATAAATTTATAAAGAAACAGAAATAAGAAAAGCTATCCTGTCTAATAACGCAAAAACGTGTTTTGCCTAAATACAAAATAACAAATAGTTCTACATTGGCTAGTTTCTATAAAATTATTGGAAGAAAAAGTATGAGTTAGCTCCATTAAATGTTTCTTATAAATAATAAAATTATAGTTTCAGTGCTGACAGAAAAGTTGTTCCGCTTACCTTTATTGCTCTTGACTCACGATGATACCGAGGAGTTTTCTTGTGCTTCAGGAATTGAAGATGTTCATAGGCAAACCATTTTATTTTGGAATCAGCTCCTGGGTCCCTTTTTGCCTTCTTAACTTCTCTGTAAAATTGAGAGGTTATGTTCCTGAACTTGGCTTGTGCCTCTACCTTATTAACTTTCATTTCTTCAGCAATTTCATTCCAGGCAATGCTCTTTTTATTCTTGTCTTTGAACTCTGCTCTGGTTTCGTCCCAAAGGTCAGGCCTCTGTCTAAATAGTTCTATCAAAGTTAATACCTGCTCTCTCGTCCACTCCATTTTAACGAAAGCAAAGAACACTCACCGACAATTTGGAGAGAGATGTGGCCAAGGCAAGCGACAAAGTCAAAATGGCTCTGAGAGTGAACAAATTAAGTAAAAAGGGAAAGTCTGCAACACCGAGAAAGCACTGCAATTTTTGTCGCCGACAGATGTCGCAGTCCGTTGATCTTCACCGACGACGCCTGTTGGAAAACAAAATTTGTGTTGCAGACACGCTAAATCTGTGGGTGACAAAATTAATGCTGTGAATGTCGTCGACATTTGTAATCAACACGCGTCTGTAATTCTGGTGTAAACGCGGCTGTAGAAGCATCTATTTGTACAACTACATCTCAACATTTTTATTCAGATAAAGATACTTGATCCACTATTCCACTGGTCGAAAAAGCCTTATCAAATAAAAAAAGAGTGGAAATAAATTCGTAAAAGAGACAAATTTCAATTAATCTTAAAAATAATTGAAAATTTCATATTTATCAATTTATGAGGTGTAAAAAATACCTCTGATATTAGACAGAATCATTTATTTTTCAGCTAAAGAATTATATTGCATCAAATGAATAATATTTTGTTTGGTAGATGGCGCCACAAGTAACACTTTAGAATCTTGCAAGCGACAGAAATAATCCGGAAAAATAAACAACGAATGCAGTCGCATCATCCAACGCGATGAGGAGCGAAAGCATTCCGCATCAGAATATCTGAGTGATAACACTCCGTTCACTGTTCCCGCCACAGAAATGGGCTAAATGTTTATATTCAAATGACAAAAGAGTTTGATTACGATAGCCTGTTCTCTGCAGAATCATGTACCGGAAAGTTATGTTGTGTTGTTGCTTGTGTGTAGGAGGCTCGCACATTGTTGCAGCTCAAAGCACTGTTGGCATGGGTCTCTCTCCAAACAGCAGCTCACCATCCTTTTGGTATCAAGATTTGTTTTTAAATGGAGTGACTAATAAGTGTTATCAGACTTGGATTTTATCCATACTCGCGTCCTGTGTTGTGGGTTTGACTGGCATAATACCTCTGATTTTTGTTCCTATTGAGAGTGGTTCTAAACTGAATCAGCAAGGTATGTTTTTTATGTTTAGTTAATTTTTACTTCTTTAATTTCTTATTTATTGGAATTTTACATTCGATTTGAATATCTATTTGAATAATTTTTCGCTTTTCTAGTCGTGTTAATTATTTGATGAAATCAGAAAAGGTAAATTCTATTCATCTATCTGTTGTTTATATTTATTTATTTTTCCTTAAAAGTTCTTAGTCTTTTGTGTTCAAATCCAAATATTCAATGCAAACTAGAAAAGTTAACTGTATACTTTTCAACAGAATGATATTATTGTCTTTTTTATTTTTTAAGAGAGCATTTATAGATGATTGATTTTAACTTATTTGATCAAATATTTGTTAGGATTCATTAGAAAAATTCTTCATAACTTACAAATTTTTAAAATGATGTACACTTCCTAAGTAAATGTAATCATTTCAGCTGTAATCTTTATTTTAAGTTTGGAAACTTTTTAATCCTGTGTATTCTTTTTTCATCAGTGTCATTTATAAATTATTACTTGTGATTATTAAAATATTAGGTTATATTAAGGATGATTTTATTTTGACATAGAAAATTTAAATTGACTAAAATTATGATTAAATATAATTACAACTAAGATACATGTCTAGTACTTAATAGTTGCAAATACTTTAAAATGAATATATTGTTCTGATTTAAATTATTACTCTCATTTCAAATGAGTCATTGTTATCCTTAATTAGAGATTTAATTTATTTTTATAATGATTTTCAAGATGTGTCTATTCATCATTTTTACACAAATCAAAATCAACGAATGAAATAATTGTCCTTTTTGGTATCTTATCTCCCTTTTTTTTACTTATAACTCTTGTAATTTGAGCTTCTGAAATAAAATCATGATTTCATGTTTTCCCTATAGCAAATTTAATGAATGGCGTTCAGCATGTTATAATCATAAATTGCCACTCAATTTTTACATGGATTTTACAATAATAAAGAATTACAAAATGAAATGTGCATGTTGCAGAATTGCACTATTATTTAAAATTTTATCTTTAGACATCAAAATTGTTTATTACTTCCTGAAAAATCAGTAGTGTAAGTAGTTATAAAACATTTACTAAAATCTGATAAGTGTAGATTTCTCCATATTAAAATTTTGAACATGGTAACTTCACCTTACATTTATATACTAAATAAGATATGAATACTGCTATTTTTTAATAGTATCTAATTTGTGTGTTAGTTTTGTGAATCAATCATCTTCAGATTTAATATTTATTATTGATCATTTTAAGTTCAGTAAAGGCTCTTCCATTTTCGTAGTTATTAATTTTAAATAAGTAATAACTCTTTCCAGTCATAAGCAGCTGCCGAAAAAGCATTCAGCATCTTCAATTCATTTTTTGGAAGTGGCATAATGTGGTTATTTTTCTCCAATCTCTACTTCTCCTCTCTACCCTCTTTTCCTTGGCGCGAAAAAAATTCTTTTATTCATGAGAATTATTCTCGTTCACTTTTGAAGAAAGAAGGCTCTCCTTTTTTCTCCATTTTTAGACGCTGCCATTGTTCACATTTTTTTGTATCTTTTATATCTCTACAAAGCTTATTTCCGGAATTGGAATGGGGGTACCTTACCTTTTCACCCTTAACGGAATTTCGGTCGAGTAACGGAAAATGGAAAAAAAAAGAATTATAAAATTCTAATTTTTTAGCAATATTTTTTTTTGTTACTGAACTGTGGAGAAATGGCGCTACCGTACGCTGTTTATAGAATTAAAAAAATAAATAAATAACAACGTAAACGTGAAATTTCATAACGAAATTGACTAGTAGTATTAAAAGATTAATTAACTAGAATATGTTTTTTAAAAACTACATATAACATTATTAGTTTTTTTTATTAATTTCAGTATTATCTCTATTATTACGAATAGTAATTTTTGCCCGGTTCAGTATTAATTTTTATCTTATTTTAATTTTTTTTAAAAACATAAAACTATCATATTTTCAAACGTCGAAACATTTTATTAAATTTTAATAAAATGAAAAATATATTAATTTTTAGTTTTTTAGATGCGTCAAAATAATACATTGCAACCTTTTGATTTTTTCATTTCTTTAACTGATAATGAATTTGCCCACTTGCTTTCGTACTTTATTTTTCATCTCAAGGCTAAGCTTTGTGTTTATGCTGCCATGTTTCTCGGTTCTTTCTTATCTTTTACGTAACTTTTCTACCAAAAGAAAAGTTAACTGTATTTGTATTCTGCTTTTTACCGTAATGCAGTTAAAAATAAAATTTTGATGAGGTTGTTTTCATAAAAAAGATGAGCATAACTTGAATTTCTTATCAAATCATGTAGTTATCGTTGTTTTAATGACATACAATGTATGAATGATTTTGTAGAATTCCATAGAAGTGGGTTAAGAAGTGATAGCTTTATTTCCATATGCCCCTCGCCTTCATCAATATTACTTCATCGAGAAAAAAAAAAAAAAAAAGAGAAATAGTGGAAGAACAAGTAATTCCTCATTTTCTTCTGCATGAAGAACGATTATTTAAGTGCTTCACATCGAATATTCTACGGGTTTATTATCACGTATTCTAAACAGTCTTGTCAACTTGAACGAGTTGGATGAATAATATCGTTTGCGTTAAGATAACGTTGCCGTTCCGTAGAATCAAATACAAAATACTGTTCAGGTCAACCAACCAACTGAATCAAAGTTCAAATCTTCATAGATAAACAGAACAATGGGATCACCCAGAGCTGGACTTCCGCTTATTTTATGAAAGGGTGCGAGCTCAGAAATAATAAATGGAAAGAAAATCATTTTTATTTTTCTCCCGTGAAAGCCTTGTTGGTTCTTCCTTATGTATACATTAAGGTTTGTTGATCTGGAAGTTTCTGAGGAGGACATTGAACTAATTTTGTTTTGTTTTTTCACACGATTGCACAGTAATAAATTTGCAGTTATGGAATGTGAATTTGGATTACTCTGTTATTCATTTTGACTTTATAAATTTGTCTTAAAAAATAAGTACGTCTGTTTATTTGTTTACACTTATAATCTTGTCAGGTTTTATATATTCTAACAAGAAATTTTTGTATTTGTCACATTGAATTAAATGCTTTTAAGATTCTATTAACAGATTTTGTATATTAGAGTTTCAGTTATTGTTTTTTGTCTTATGAGATTTTTAATTAATATAGTGTGAATTATTTTCTTTGAATGTATGTTTTAACTGAATTTGCACAGTTAGAATTTAAATTGATGTATAGCAACTGTTGCATTTCATTTTGTCGAGGAATGTTTTCAAATAGTTCTGAAGACAAGAAGACAATCGAAGAGAAAATATTCTTTCCTCTTTCAGTTTTCTTTTTCCTTCTCGCACAAAAACTTATCTCTGTCCGAGTTTTCACTTACAGAATTTTAGAGTATGAAAATTTTATAAATATTCATGACAATTAATTTAGAGGACAAAAAATAAAGCTCTGAAGCATCTGCATACCCAGTGAATTCTTGCATGGATTGAAATAAGAATCAGTGTACAAAAAATAAAATAGTACATTATGCGATTAAGCATTAGAAGAAATTTAGATGCCATAGGTTATAGTTATAACAATATTCTTACCTATAAATATTTATCCTGATAAGAAAGACTTATTGAACATGGCGAAGGAGATAAGATGTAAGTTTCGAACGGCATAAAGTAAACCTTAACTCTATGAAACATTGCTCTATAACCTAGAGAAATAAGATCGTTTTATTGTTTTATTAATCATCGATTACACTTATATTCTTGAACTTTGAAACGTGCTCCGCTGTCTTATTCATAAAGTATACGTCACTGGATATGACATATAGAGCTATTATTTTAAACGAATTTAATTTCATGGGAGGATGTTACGTATTAAAGGTAGCAGAAAGTACCTATTATTTTTGTTTTATATTTGTACAGAGCATGATCATTGAAAAGAAAAAGAGTTAACTGAGATTTGCTACTGAACTATTTAAAAGTAAACGTTCGAAGCAATGAATGTGTAGTTATAACGATGACGATTGCCCCCAAACAGTTGGCTTGGCACCATAAGTTCATAAACTTCCTGATGTTAGTAATTTTTTTTTGTATTAATAAACTGAAACCATTTATTGTTTCCTTCACAAAATTGGTGCCTTGAAGTTATTCTTTACTTTCTTAACGGACATTAAAAATAAATATATTGGTTAATTAATATTTTTTAGGTCTTTGTGATGCTCGAACATTTTTGTCAGTTGTCATGGGATTGTCATTTGTTTATTAAATTAACAATTGAAATATACAGTGTAGTTGAGTATGAGATAGCTCTATGCACATTTGGGCTACTAGTAGCGGTCATTTTTTTGATACACTATCGTGTTTTGCTCAATTCAAATTTCCAAAATTTATTTTGCATTTCTTCCTTGTTTTATCTAATGCGATTTAGCATTTTGTTAAAGAGTACTCAAAATATTTCAAAATTCAATGAAAGCGAACGAGATTTTTAACATTCTGATCATAATAACTACCTAGTTAACTATCATTGTCACCTTTTTATCCGAAATGGATTCAGAAGTTATAGTTTAAAACTTTGCTTACTTTTTAAATTCGTTAGTTATTAGTTAGTTATCGAAGTTACTTTTTAAAATCGTTCCCTCAACATGGCTTATTTTTAAACTAATATACCCTGGTAAAAAATCAAACCATCGTTAAGATTTAATATGTTAAAGTAACCTTTTATGTTAAAACGGATTGAATTGCTATATTTCGGATTTTTTATTGCTTTATAATAAAATTCTAAATAATCCCGGGTGTAATACATTTTTTAGAAATAAACTATTCGATTTTTTGGATAATTTCTCCATGTTCATTGTTAATTTATTTTCTCCCTAATGTTGGCCTTTTAGACTCTCTTAATTGAAATAACCAGATTTCATGAATTTCAACCTGGAAGGCTCTGTTTTGAGGAGTCATTAAGCGTACTCGGACTGGGACTGTCCTGTATAATTCGGTACGCCTGATCACTTTACCAGACGTGACGGATTAAGCCGCTGGCAGGACGTTCTACCATTAACATTAATGACTGCACAGACATAGAATTTAGTAATATTCAAAGGATTACGGTTTGGAAACTGAGTTAGTAAAGCTGGGTTAAATCCTACGCACGGTAAAAATGAGAAAGGATAATTCTTCTGAATCTAATTTTTAATACAGTAAACCCCGACTAATCGAACTCGGGTTAAACGAAACCCTGGTTATCAAAATGCCTCTGAAATCGTAAATCCAAAAAAACACGTACTGTTCTGCACGGAAATAATCGCGAAAGCGAGACTTTTTTTGCAACGATATCCCCACTTTTTCTTTTAAGCCTCCCCAAGAAGGTCAGTGATTAATTTTAGCATGCTAAAATTAAAATTAAATGGATATTAACAATATTAATTACGATATTGTTTACCTGTGCCTGTCAAGTGCATTGCGCATGAACTCGCCGGTGCGAATATTGCGCCCGATGGGGGGTTAACTTTAATAAAGAACGTAAGTGTAGCCTACAAAGAGAGTTTTGAATTCGTTTTACACTCAGAACACATATTCGTTCGTATGAATTCGT
>BGPR01037089.1:0-12941 GCA_013235015.1 Araneus ventricosus
CAAAATTGAACAGATCCATTTTACGAGTTGGGTTTTAGAAGTGATTAGTTTCACCTAAAAGTTGAACCTTTGCACTCTTGTGTCCAGTCAGACTCGACATTCGGAATGATGCATCTTTTACACATTCTTGTTGGATAGCGCATATTATAAAAACTATACAATAGACAAAAACACAAATTAACATTTTTCAGCATCCTAAGGCTCTAAATCAATCCTTACATTCACGCGTGTATAATTATGCATCTTATCTTTTGAAGTACAAGGGGTTAAGAACTTTAGGTAGCTTTGCAAAGAGGAAAACGTAATTTTAGAGGCTAAATATATCCTTATTTATTATTCCTGTGAATCCAAGGTTCATACAACTATTGGTATTCTTTAGAGTAGGATTTCTCGACCTTTTTAAAATATTTCCGCATAAATGAGAATAAAAAATGTATGTACCACCAAAAAAGTCATTTCTGATTGAATAGGCCGATTAAATGTCCCAAATTATTTTGTTAAATATCATTTTTAAACAGAAAAATCCACTCTCCATATAACCAAAACTAACAACAGAGTTATGAAGCTTTTAGTTTCAGTATTTTAGCCAATAAACGGCCGGCTCGACGAAACGGATGTTTTGCTTGGCGGTTCTTCATCGAAGCAGCCGTTGAAAAAGTCTAAAATGAGGAAATTCAAATTTTCATAATTCGATCAGTTTTAGTAGTAGAAGAGTACAATTTTTTCCCCTTTAAAATGTTATTGCGTAAAATATTCCTGCTGCACTATGCCTAATCGAACAGGGCCACTTTATAAAAATTTCGACTTAATTGTTTTCAGCAGTACATTTATCGACTCCAATAACATAAAATGGTTATGTTTACGTCAGAAGGAACATTTTTCATGCTGCAAGTGTATGGCTACCTTTAATGGTTTAGAAATTAGCTGTTGGGCCTCGATTATAGTGGACACCTCGTATAAAGGATGTGCCTCCTCCCCTGCAGAAAACAAGGGTATGAAAAAAATCGTAAAGATTGTTTTGTTTTTTCTTTTTGCAATTTTTAACTAAAGTAAAGCACCGTTTATGCGTTTTTCAGTTAAATATCGTTTACAGTTATGCGTTGTTTCATAAGAGTCCCGATTCGTTCGCAAAATTTTTGGTCAGCCTTCGTATCTGAATACAAATACTTAGGACTAATGTTGGACGCAAAATTATTTAATTCCCACCTTCAAAAAGCACTTGACAAAGCCAAAGCCACGAGGTTTACGGTCGGAAGGTTAATTGCTCGAAAGAGTAAATTAGCGATTAGGTACAGTCAGTGGTGACTGAGTCTGAAAATAGAGGTTGCCAGCAGTCAATGGGGGCCCACTCATATCAAATATATAATTTTATTTATTATAAATAAAATGAATTAAAATTAATAAATGGACATGATATACTATATAAATTATTATATATTATCTAAAAATCTGTTATATATACTAGTAGTTCTGTGAACAGTAGACCTCGCCCCTCCCCCCAAGAAAATCTGCTCTTCATTTGTCTTTAAAAGTTTAGCCATTTATCTTCTGAATTGAAATTATTTGCGCAAGTCTCTGCTTTTATCATTATTAATTAAACTACAATTAAATGTCTGATTTTATTCAATATTAACAAAATCATAATGAAATGTAATTTCTTATTATTTAGAGGCATCTTTGGAGGCATTATGAACGGAGTTTCGTTTGGCTAAAATCGTTTGAAAAACACTTAACATTACATAAAAAGGCAACCATTTAAGCTTCCAACGTTTTGAAACCTCTTCCTCCCCGTCATTTTCAAATAAAAGCCTTCCTGCATGCACATAAAATGGGTAAGTACTCAAGATAAGCAATTAAAGCTATGATTTTTCTCACTTAATTTCATGTTTAAATTTAAAATTGAATTATTGTTCCCATACTATATAATAATATACCAGTACTGTCTTCAAAAAAATTATTTTCAAATGAACTTGCATTAGCGGCGTTAAATATATAAATAATCAAAGTTGTTTATTAAAATTTTAGCAACACGTCTTTTCATTTAAAAGTAGTTTATGACAGTCCCTTGAAAATCGGATAAAACGGTGTACTTTATTATTATTAATCTACCGGGAGGGAACCGACCACATAAGGTTTACGCTTATACAAAACCCCCTCGGCCTAAAGATAAAATACAAAAGAAAAGGGAAAAAATTAAAACAAAATTATAAATACAAGAAGTAAACAAACAGTCTGCAATGAAATTCTTAATTGCTGGTGGATGCCAGAAAAGTCTTGATGATATCATGCCTTCGTTCATGAAGGGTCTTCATAATACTCACGAGTCGTGCCACGGATCTTTTGTCTTGAATAATATTTTCACACCATGTCGAAAGGATTTCAGCACTGGTTAGACTGTTGCGTAGTGGTTTGGATCACCTTCAGCACCGCAAACGCATCGATCGTGTGAAAATAAACCGAACCTGGGAAGATAAGTTACGAACGGTCCGTGTCCTGTGATGAATTGGTTGGTTCTTGAGTTGAATGAGGCTCGATTAATGTTGACTTAGGGTACGAAAAGGAAGGTTCGCCGTCCCATTTTCGAAAGGTTCCATCTGTCCTGCCATATTTCAAAGGAACACTTTTTGAGATTTGTTTTAAGGCAAGATTAAGGGAGATTGATGTTGAGAGTACTGCTATGAGTACCATGTTTGATCAACTGGTCAACAACCTCGTTCCCTAGTACCCCATATTGTCCTTTAACCCAGGAGATTGCATCTTCGGTTTTTAAGGGGCTCCAGATGTTTAGGATTTCTGTACTTGCATTTTTACTTTCTCGTATACGAAATATACAAAGAGAGTATTGTAATCGTCAAAAATTCGAACTGGAGATTTTGACGAACTCCACGTTTTAGACCTCCCTGACTCCGAAAAACACGATTTTGGAATTATGTCTGTCTATCTGTGAACATAACTCGAAAACTATTAGAGCTACGTCGATGAAATCTGGTATGTGATTTCGACACATCATTTGTAGGTTTCTATCAAATTTTGGACAAAACCCGTCTACGGGAAGTCTACCTCTCCGCGTTCATGTCAACTCTATAGTTCAAACACTTAAATAGCTAGATGGATAAAATTTGGTACAGTTTTTTCATCAGAAATGTAGGATGTCAAAGGGTTGACCGTCTGTCGGTTTGTATAATCGCATACTTTTGAACGCCATAGCTTCTTTAAAAAATTAGTTAGATAAATAAAATTTTGTATGTAGGCTTAAAACACTAATTGTAGATTTGTCTCCAATTTTCGTTTAAATTTGTTAAAAAAAGGTTGGTTGAAATTACCTATTCGTTTTTTTTCCTCCATTCTACGCAAAAAAAAGCTGCGAACGCTTTTAGTGAGTGTTTTCACCACCTTGGGATTACTGCACGTTTTCCGGCGCGCAGTGTATCCCCCCCCCCCTCCTACCCGTGTTATTCGTATGCGAGAAAGTTTTGGGGAGGTCGCTCCCGCTGGTTTTCGTTGGGTCAGTAAATGAGCAATAAAATAACAGAACAGTTATAGCTGTCTTTATTGCAGTAATGTCAGTTGTATATTGTTAAATGTTTTACTTAATCACCTAGCCTGGAGACCTTTTATTTTAGGTTTTTCTCACGGTATCCTTCATTCAAATTGTTATCACTTGACAATAGTGTTTGATCTCACAATGAGTTTTATCTTGAACAACTTTTAACAAACTGGAATTGGAATCTATGTGGACTTCGTATTATTCCGTTAGTTCTTTCAATAATAATCGTCTATCGTTCAACAAATTTTTAAGAAGTCTGCTCTGTATCCTTAATTGTAATCAGGGTTACCAGATTAAAATAGCAAAATAAGGCCAAACCTTCTTAAAAAAATAAGGCCAAATTGGACAAATTGATTGAAAACTTCATTTGCTATTAGAAAAACAGCTATCCTTCATGAAAACGAATCCAATCTGATAGGCATATGTTCAATGTTCTATTATTAAACTAAAATTTAGGTTAAAGAAATTTAAAACATCCTTGTTCTATTCAGGACCTATTTCGTTTGACAGCTTATTATATATAATTTGAAATGTGTAATATCAAAAATTTATTAAACAATAGAGTAAGTAGTTAAAAATTGTTCGAAATGTGATTAACGAAAATAAAGCCAAAAATGAATTTAAGGCCAAATGGAAATTCCTAAGGCCAAGGGATTTGAAGAAAGACCAAATTAAGGCCTTAAAAAGGCCAATATGGTAACTCTGAGTGTAATGCTCTTCTGTTCTCACAAACCCTCGGATTGCACTTGGGTCGGCGCTCGAGGTTGCAACAAGAACATCGACGCGTTTTTAGAATTTCTGTTTATTTTCAGGCAGGCTTGGGTCTTTCATCGTTATATTTGCCCCGCATCTGTTATTTCTCCTAGTTTTAAATTCTATATCGATAAATGAAGATGACAGAACCCGGAATCCGAACCCCAGAAATCCAAAACTTGGATAATCCGAACATCTTTCTTTAATTTGTTGAAAAAATTTTACTGGGAAGGAAAATAACAATCACGTATCAGAAACGAAGCTAATGTTTATACCTAACTTAAAAGAAACGTTTGAATTAGTATTTAAGAATGGATACAGAAGTAGAAACGAAATCGTTTATCATCTTTTGACGTAAGGAACTAAACCTTCTTCACGAGGTGAATCGCAGCTAGATCTTTCCGTACTCTTTCACCGAGTATCAAAAGTCGATACTCTACTGCGTTTGTATCAAGAAGTATATATCAAGAGTATTTTCACCGAATTCTCCGGAATCTGAAGATAGTTCCAGTCAGTTAGGATTCCCGAAGTTCTACCGTACTCGTTTTGACTTTTTTTTGATGACGATTGATCCTATGAAGAAATCTTAATCCTTTCAAGTTCACTACATGTTTCGCTTTGAACATTACCAAATTTATTTAAAAAATGAGTATTAGACATGTAGCTGATTATAAATATGTAAAGGAAATAAATTTAGCATTTTTTTTATTTTCAAGGAATTTTTGGTTTTACAGTGAAACCAAGGAACGGAAACGGGCTATTTTTCCTCCGAATAAGTTAACGCCGAAATGCAATTTCAATTATATATTAATTTATAAGTGCACGTGAGTATTCAGGATATTCAGCCTTCGTAAAATTCAATACTACTTTCGAAGATTCAATTTTAAAAAATATGCATTTGTGCAAGAACTCTCATTTTGTTTCTCGAGGAGATCAAAAGCAACTTTTCTCTTGCAATGCCGATATCTTTCTGAATACTAACTGTACTGAACTGGAATTTTTATATAAGTTAGCCTATACATCTGACTCTTAAGTTGTGAAAGAAAAATTACACTACGTTTTGCTCATGCGCAGAAAAAAAAATGCTCAATGTGTGGTTTCACTGCGAAACTGATGAAAAGTGTTAAAGTGCTAGTTTGCTTGCTCGAGGCTAGTTTCCTATATTAATCAAAAAATATAACACCATAAACCTGTCATTACTGCAATAAATAAAAAGTTGCCAATTACTAAGCAATTCTACTACTCATGGAATAACCCAACGAATAACTTTCGATCATTCATTGACTTTAAATTACTAGAAACTATTTCATTTACTAAACTATTTTATGTACTAAATTACTGTAAAACTATTCCAAACTTCTAAACAATTAACTCGAGGAACGCCTTCTGTTATTTTTCTGCCGGTAAAGTGTTGGAAACTGTCGAATGCCGCTTTAACACACTGTGTGCGGGATACGAATTGGATGGAATCTCAAATCATCGGGAGTGGTCACCCCTAAACTTTCTCGTGTACTTCCCCAAAAAGGTGCTGTTTCCCCTCCCCCCGCATGGACAAAAAATTCGAATTTGTATAACGCATCTATCACATACTTACACTCTTGCCGGCTAAAGGACAAAGTAACGTAAACCTTCCGCGTGCACAGAGATTGCTACCAGTACGCATGCGCAGGGAGCATCGGATTTAAAAAGTTGAATAAGCAGTTAGAACGCCTTTTTTTAACCGATTAGAAATTTGGGCACAGATCTATAATTAATGTTAGCAACTGTCATACCAATTTTTATTTCTCCAAGCCAAAGGGTTTAGGGCAGGGGTCGGCAACCTGCGGCTCGCGAGCCACATGCGGCTCTTTTGATGTAAATTTGCGGCTCTCCAGTTCCATACGAAAAAATTAATAATTTATTATCAAAACCCTTAAAAAATAAGAAAAAATATTTTTAAGTACCTAATTTCTCAATAGCTTCTATTTTCATAATCGTTAATTACAAATCGCTACGCTTAACATGGCCGTAATGAGATAAAGTTGAACTATTGTTTTGTTCTTAGAGATGAGACACCGTGACCATGTTTATCTTTCAGCCAATTGCATTCCATTTCTGTCTCACCAAAACAGCCACCGTCTAGAGTCTAGACAACACGTCTAGAGTCAGTCATCCTCGGATAGCGCGGTCGACGTTACGTTGCATATGTGTTAATTTAATCGCTTGCGGTTTTTGCGTGTCTATTCGCTTGTTGTTTCATGAAGAATACGATTTAGAAGCGAATTATCTTCTCAAAGGTATGTAAGCGTATAATATAATAAAACCAGTAACAGAATTGGATTACGTATCTGAGGATCGTGTTAACGAAGTAATAATGGTAAATAAATAGTTTTCCGTTTTAGGTAGCTAAGTAGAATTTTTAAAAACCATTTTTTCAGCTCCGCCGCGAGCATAGCATCTGGTAAAAAAAGAAGAACTGAAGAAGAAAACCGAGAATTCAATCAGGATTGGACGGAGTCGTTTGCATTCATATGCAACACAGATGGCCTTCCGACTTGTCCCATTTGCCACGAAAAACTCGCACACAATAAGAAGCTAAATTTGGAGAGGCACTTCACTACAAAACATGCCCAGTTTGCTGGTAAATATCCAACCGGTGACGCACGAAAAAAAGCTGTTGAAGAGCTCCAAAAAACAGTCAAGTTCCATGCTAAGTAACTGGGCGCAATCTTCCAATAATGTAAATCTGGCAGGCTTTGCAGTATCATTAGAAATTGCAAAAAGAGGAAAACCATTCACAAATGGTGAGTACGTCAAAGATTGTTTTATACGTGCAGCTGAAGAACTGTTTCGTGATTTTAAAAACAAAGTAGAAATCATGATAAAAATCAAAGATTTGCCGTTATCTGCTAAAACCATACAAGATAGAACTGCTAAAATGTCTTCAAATGTAACACATATGCAAGTGGAAGAGACTCAACTGGCTTCTGCCTTATCACTTGCTATAGATGAATCTTGCGACATAAAAGACACGGCACAAGTTACCCTTTTCGTCAGGTATATGTTGTCCCAAGGTCCAAAAGAAGAACTGCTAGGATTGCTACCGCTCTCAGGGCAAACTCATGGAGAAGATATAGGAAATGCTGTGCAAAAATGCCTGGAAGACAATGGAATCGATATAAATAAAATCGTTTCTATAGCAACTGATGGAGACAGAAGTATGAAAGGAATAATCAATTCTTCAGAAAAAAATAAACCACGAATTTCTAACGTTTCACTGCATAATTCATCAAGAAGCGCTTTGTGCCCAAACATTTCCGGCCGAAATAGTTGAGGTCATGAACTTGTTAATTTAGATTATTAACAGCATCTTGGAAAAAAGCACTCTACCATCGCCAGTTTAAAGATTTCCTTTAAGAAATAGATAGCCAGTTTTCTGACCTACTTCTGCACAATAAAGTGCGATGGCTTTCCAGAGGTAACGTATTGCAACGTTTTCCTTTGTGCTCGAGTGAAATAAAAACATTCCTCAATGAAAAAAGCATTGACCATCCCGAATTGGAAGAAGACAAATGGCTGCAAAAATTCAACTTCATGGTAGATACCACAATGAAACTGAATCTAAAACTGCAAGGAAAGGGCAACCCAGCCTACGTCTTGCTTGAAGAAGTAGTTTGTTTCGAAAAAAATTACTTCTTTTTGTTGAAGACATGGAGATGTAAATTAATTCATTTTAAAAATCTGAAGCAATATCGCGATGAGACCAATGCAACTATTGACACGAATTACTACAGCATAGCTTTAAAAAACATGAAGGATGAATTCGCTGAGAGATTCGAGCAATTCAAAACAAACAAAAGTACTCTCGCGTTCATAGTAAATCCTCTCAACACAAATACAAATGAGTTCAACATTGAGCCATTTGGAATTGATGCTGGATCGCTTCAAATGCAATTGCTGGATTTGAAAACCAAAGACTTGTGGAGTGGCAAGTTCACAGAACTCAAGAGCAAGTTGGAAGAGTAGGAGGTCCAGAAATACATGCACATCGCGCAGCACAAGTGGACAGCTCTAAAAGAAATCCCGCGAGTTGAGGCCCTCATATTCGGCGCATGGAATAGTCTTCCAGAATGCTACAGTGAGGTGAAGAAGTTGGCATATGGAGTCTTGACGATCTTCGGGTCGACATATTCGTGCGAGCAAGCGTTCTCTTGCATGAATATAATGAAAAGTAAAGTTAGAAGTCAACTAACAAATAAAAATCTAGAGTCGTACTTGAAACTTAAAACAACAAGTTATAAGCCAGATTCAATCAAACTTTCAAAAGGCATGCAAAGCCAATGCTCTCATTGATGTAACTATCTATATTTTCGTTTTTATATGAATAAATATTATTCAGTATTTAAAGCCGTTTATTTTAAATCAAAAATCAAATATATATAAGTAAATACTATAATATTGAAACGAAAATTTTTAGTGGCTCTTTAAAAACTAGGAAATTTTGTAAATTATAACTTTTGGCTCTTCCGTTTCAATAGGTTGCCGACCCCTGGTTTAGGGGATATAATTTTTAGAAATATACGATTATATAGTCCGACAGACCATCAACCCTTCGACGAATTTGGTCCAAACTTGGATACGGACCTACATTCATGATCATAAAACTGTGTACCAAATTTTATCCATCTAGCTATTCAAGTTTTTGAGTCACAGTGTTCACATGACCGCTTAAAAACAAACTTCTCGTTGACGGATTTGTCCAAAATTTGTTAGAAACCTACTTATCATGCATATAGATCACATACCAAATTTCATCCCTCTAACTCTAATAGTGCTCGAGTTACCGTGCTCACAGACAGACACTCAGACATAATTCCAAAATTGTGTTTTTCGGACTTAGGGGTCGTCTAAAACGTGGAGATTCGTCAAAATCTCGAATTTGAATTTTTTGACGATAAAATAATTTTTTGACGATTCTCTTTGTATACGAGAAAGTAATAAAAAGGCGAATGGTCACTGTGGTCGTTCTAGACACACCATAAAAGAAGGTGAGCGTATTCTGCAGATATCTATTAAAATGTCCAACTTATCTAAACTGGTGCGCAAGTCAAATTCACGAATTAAAATTTAATGTTGGATAATTCGAGAAAAACATATTTTTACGCTTCCCGCTTCCAAAGTGTTAAAAGCACAAAACTAAGACATAGCATTTCATTACTATAACCAACCTTAAAAGTTGGAAATAGTCGGAAAATTGAAACTGAATCTGATTAGAATTGAGAAGGAAGATGCTCATCGTGTCGGAGACTTAACAGCTTTGTAAAAGTACTCTACCGAACCGTATCTAAAATTTACAACATAAATACAGTGTGGAAAACAAAAATAACACAACTACAATTCATGCACATTAAAAAAATTTTATTTGGGTTGTATAAGCATTAGCATTTCACAACAGGGAAAAAAAATGGTTAACAGTTTGTTCTTAACGTTCTTTTGCGTTCGAAGTGTACATTGACAAGTACTGCGACCAGTGAAGCCTCGCTCACTGTAACCGTAACGCAATGATGCAATTCTGCATAAACTTTTTACTATCTCGTATACAAAGAGAAAGTATTGTAATAGTCAAAAAATTGGAACTCGAGATTTTGACGAATCTCTACGTTTTAGACCTCCCCGAGTCCTAAAAATGCAATTTTGGAATTATGTCTGACTGTGAACACGATAACTCGAAGAACATTAGAGCTACGGGATGAAATTTGGTATGTGGTCTTTACACAAAATTTGTAGGTTTGTTTCAAATTTTGGACAAAATCCGTCAAAGAGCTGCCTGTCTCTATAATCGCATACTTTTGAATGCGATAACTTCTTTAAAAATTACTTTGATAAATGGAATTTCGTATATGCCTTCTCACCTGAATGGTAGATTTGTGTCCAATTTTTGTGTCAACCGATTAAATAAAGGCGTTCAAATTACAAATTTCGTTTTCTTTTCCTTACACCTAGCCCTATTGGTAATCATGACGGCTTCCAATTCCACTTCCGCGTTGGACGACCTTCGGAAATCGTGGTATGACGTTTCGCTTACTTTTTTCTCCACTGCGTCAGGGGTGCCTGTTCGTTTTACTGCCTGTTAGCTTATTTTTTTTCTCTGCGTGTGTTAGGAGTATACGAGAAAGTTAAGGGAAGACCACTCCTGCTGTTTTTAAAGCGAAACGTTTCGGTGTTTCACAGGTTGTTTGGTGCCATTTTTAAATATATTTAAATAATTATATGTTAATAATTAGTTATGCTTAGTTAATTTTGGATTTCAAATTTTTTGTATCCGTTCGACGGAAGGACCACAGCAGCAGCAGCACACGCCATTTTCGACTTCAGACCTCTGTTAAAAAAATGATGGATCACTCTAAACACTTTGAAATTGAGCTGCAATGCACGAATTAGGGTTATGATTTAAATTTATGTAGGAATTGTATTTTTCTCGTCTAGCTTAAAAAAAGCAAGTTTAATTCTTCCAATAATATTTTTCTTTTCACTTTTCGAACAAGTTGCTCCATTTGAATAATTGTGTCAGCGCAAAGATATCGAAAGACAACGATCATGCCTTCCGCGCTAATCAATACGTGAGTGGTGTTTCTCCGTTAAAACCGAGTGGTTTTTTAATCCGGGTATGGTTTATTGAAAATGAAGAACGGTCACGCGGTAGATTGTTGAGCGTAAGAAGCATGGGGGGGTTCTATTCCGTTAGCACGGCGGCGATGGCTGCCAACCTTTAAACGTGGTGTAAGTTGATATTTAACCAACTGGACAAAACCTAAATCTTTCTCGTCTAATATGTAAATAATCATAAGGTAAATACTTTCGTATTATGTTTCATAACAATAATTTAGTTTTAACAAATGTTTCTAATCCTTTATCTTTGGTGCATTTTCCCCTAGAGTGACCTTTCTTAGATGAAGTATTTTTGCTCCACTATGAACCACCCACCCCTTCCCTAGAATTGGTTGCTACAGCCGGTACTTTATTTTCCCTGCAATACTCTACATTTATAGTGCTACCATCTTCATTCGGTAGACGTTATAACTCGATAAAAAAATGACCTCCAGGCATTATCATCGGTGTTCTATTGATATGTTATTGAATCGAATACCGACACATTCCCCAAACAAGTCATCTAATTGATAGTATAGAAAATGTAGCTGTAAACATAATATGGTTAATGGTATATCAAATTACCTGAAATGATCCTTTTCCACTAATAACATCTTCCTCGGCCCGTCCGCTGTCTTCTGAAAGTTACAAACAAATTACCTGCTTTCTTCACACTTGGTACAACTGAAAAGTTTTGATTTTTTAGTTTACATTTATAAATTTTTTTTACTATAAATGAAAGGCAAAATTAGGCTTTAATTTTCTAAATTTAGTTTCACTCTCCCTTCCCTGATTTCTTACAAGCAACCAAGCCGCTGCTTAACACGATAAAGATACACCAGTGTCAAACTGGTAACGAGAGTTATTGATGAATTTTAACATCCAATATAAACACGATACATTTACCCAAACTAGATGCGAAAAAACAAAAACAAACAAAAAAACCCCTAGAAATATTCGGTTTTGGTTCAAAATATTCGGTTTTGAGCATTTCCTTCCTCTTTGAAAATTCCAAATAAACATATTGGTGTTGCTTCAGTTTTAAGAGACGAAATTACTAACATTGGTTGAATTCCGTGCGCTTATAGTTTTGCTATAATAATGTCCTGTTTGAAGCAACTCGGTGGATATTTTGGGATCAACTTTCATTTTGAAATGTACCGATGACGAGGACGACACCTGAGCTTGGCACCCTCTCCAAAATTCGCACCACACCAGCGGGAGGACGTTTGGCTCCACTGCTGATTTAACGCGCAAATAGTCCAATACACGAAGCCTGAAACCCTCCGGCCCCAAAGCTGAGAGCTTGCAACTAGTAACCAAGGTCTGATAGTGTAGACATTAGTCAAAATGGAACGAGAAAAGCACGCCGAACGCGTTAATTAGCCAAACTTCACGTTTTGATTCCTTCCTTCTACAGAAAATAACATAATCAGAATGCTTTTTTGAACAATATTGAAAACTAATCATGCCGGCAGTAAGATGTAAAGAAAAATTGTCACTTAGTTATGCAGCAACTGTATTATAGTGCAATCGATCGGAAACCCTCTCCCGCGCTTTAAGCATGCGCTGGCGGGAGTTATGTTCATCAAAATTAGGGGGAAAGTGAAGAATGGCAGTGATGTCGCATTTTATTGAGAGTCATCTAACAAGAACCTGAAATGTGCTCATATGGCTCGTCTTCGACACCTCTTCCGGTGTAAAATCGTCCAAAATTGCGAGTCTCGAAATCCGTTGAACAGTAGAATGGAGATTTGAGGCTTTTCAGTAGTCGCAATAAATGTTGCACCGATAATCCGAGCCATCGCATTATATACGGGCAGATACAATTTCTTAAATGTTTTTTTTTTTACTCGGAGGAGGGCAAATGTTGAGACTCATCGAAGCTCAATTTTTCACGATTGCAGTACTTTAAAACCAATCCAAATGCGCACCTCTATTCGACATACTTTTAGAACTACTAATCAACAGATGAATTGAGAATTAAACGAAGAAGAATCCACCACTGCACTAA
>BGPR01037090.1:0-15262 GCA_013235015.1 Araneus ventricosus
CCCTCTCGCAGAAGAACCCTCCGAGACGAGCGAGCTACCAGAAGAGGCGAGTTATTAAATTACCCGCGTCTCGTCGGTCATAAATCAGGCTCTGCTTAGAGCGGGCCGTCGACGCGAGGGTCGCCGGGGTTGCGGCCGATTAGGGGCGTAATGGCGACTCACCCCGGATCTCGTTTTTCCATTAGGGATTCGTGAGGCCCCATTACATCCCGCACGCATGTCCCGCACACGGAATCCGATCGATGCCTCACCGGCCTGAGCCCGGAATTTTAATTATTTATCAACATTATTTCATCTCCATCGAAAGCGATTTATAGACCAGTACGAGCCATCAACTTCGTGGATTAGTTCGGGGGAGTCTTGGTTTTTAAAAAAACCCTTCGGAATCTAAAAACTTATAGAATCAAACCCCCGTTATAACGCAACCTCAACGGACCGATTCAGAATTTCGCTATAGCCGATGATTCGCCATATCCGATTTTTCAAATACTGGCTACACGAGATTTCCTATAATCGTAAATGCATTACTGTGTTGAACAAATCAATTACGCTAAAGTGCAGTAAGTAATGGGCTATAAGAAATTAAAATAAATATTTGTTCTTAGAAAATTAAACCGTGAAACTAACTGTACTTAATTTATTTCTCTAAAGCATGAAAATAAGCAGTGATTTTTCGTTAGAAAGCTGAAACTAAGCTTGAAAAGTGGAAGACTTGTTTCTGAAGATCGCTTATTATTATTTTATATGAGAACATGAATGAATTTTATGAGAGCATTTTATATGAACATGAGATCATGTAGAAACATACGGTCTCATGTTCATAATGAGACAATTTATTTTTTTCCCTTAAAACGGGGCATCTAGTAATTTTTAGTTAATAGTGTGCATATTTAAGAAAACGCATATTTCTTCAGACTTTATTTTTTTAATAAAAAGGACGGGAATGAACACTTGAAAGTAATCTTGTGATTTTTTCTGAAAACAGAATTTTTGCTTCAGTATACCTTATACTGATTAAAAATCAAAAAAAGAACGAAATTTTTGGCAACATTTCATTTACATTGATTATTAACGTTGCTTTAAGAATTGCGAAATGAAACTATGTCGCTTCGCTCGTCAACAATTTCTTTGTAAGCGAAAAGAAACTTTCTGCGGGTGCATCAGTACCGGGCAGACATTAGGGATGGGAAAAACCGGTTTAAACCGAAAACCGATTTTTTTTGGTTAACCGGTTTTTTTCGGTTATTTTTTACCCCGGTTTAAACCGGTTATTTTTTTTAAATCCTAAATCCGGGGAAACAAACCGGATCGGAAGATAGGCTCGATTTTAAGTTCGACTAGACTAAAATTTACCAAGTTATAAAGCTTTGAATTTCATCATCTTAGGCCAACAGCTTCCTCGAGGCGTCTGTTGGTTGGCGGATTACTGAAAGAGTCTTTAAGAACAGATAAATATTTGCCAATGGATTGATTTCCTGCAAAAACAGTACTAATAAAAATTTTGTCTGCAAACGGCGTTTCTTTTTTGTAGCCAAAAAATATTTATCTTCAGTCGGAAGTTCTGTGGCGTCCAAAAGATTAGTATCTACGTTGAATGATGTTGTTTCCGATGAGAGGTGTCGACTCAAGGATCAAAACATTGCTGAAAGAGTCTTTATGAGCAGATTAGATAATAAATATTGGCCAATGAATTAATTTCTTGTGAAAACAATGTTAATAAAATTTTTTGTCTATAATACTTACTTATTGCAATAATTACTCAATCATTATTATTATATATTGTATTAATTATTTATTTATAATCATTACTTATTAATTACTGTAATAATACTTACTTGTATATTTTTATTAATAAAAAAATTATGTCCACAAACGTTGCTTTTTTTCAAAAAAACAACCGAAAACCGGCTTTTTCAAAAACCGGTTATTTTGAGTGGTTTTAACCGCCAGATTAAACCGGAGGTGAAAAATACCGGTTTAACCGAAAATCTTTTTTTTTTTTTTTTTTCAATAATCACCATCTTTAGCAGACACAGAATATATTCAATAATTAAACGAACTCCGGATGATTCAAATTCTTGATGTGAAAGCGTTTGAACAATTTCACTCAACGATTATTCGTTTGAAACATTTTCAGTGTTTATTCTGACACTTTCTACTGTTTTATGTAGTTAGAAATAAGTGAAAGATAAAATAAGTGCATAATGTGTGACACGTATAGCGCATGTTCCGTTATCGCCGAGTTGCTAGACAATGTCGTCAAATTTTTAACTTTTTCTCGCCTTTTTTCGAAACGTTACTTTGTGATTTTCTCTTTCTGAAAACGAGACATCCCGAAGCTGCGCCTGGAGACAACGAGACATCCCGAAGCTGTGCCTGGAGACAACGAGACATCCCGAAGCTATGCATGGGTACAACGGAACAGACTACCTGAAAACAGACTGTCCTGTTCAAAACGGGACATATGGTCCTATTATTCATACATAGGTTTACCATGCATCCCGTATATACGAGATTGTCACCGTATTTTACTACTCAGTCCTGTATTAATATTTGTCCCGTTTTCTTCCCAAAGTTCAATCAGTAGAGATAATTAAAGAAATTTGGATTTGTCATTATCATTTTAAAACGTCTTGCGTCCAATTTTATAATTATGCGAACGAAGAAAATGATATAATGAAGAAAGTAAAATCAACTTTAAAATACGACTGCATTAAAAAGGATTAGCCTTGCATCTTCTTTTTTATTTTTCTACGTGTTTATTTTATTAGATTGCTTACACTTTATTAATTTTTCTTCAGAGTAAAATAGACCATTACCCACCCACTTTTTTCATAATTTATATATTTAGCACTTGAAAGTCCCGTCTCAATAGCTTGAGCATTATGGCAACCCTATTCCTACGAGATGTTAAAAAAAATTCAGAAATATTCGCTATTGGTTGCGAAAAATTCAGTTTGTTTTTCCTTCTTGAAACCTTGACAAAATTGAGACAGGTGATATTGCTAGGTAAGCAAATATATCGTTTAAAAATTACCATTATCTATTTTTAAAGTCTGTGAAAATTCTGAGTAAAGCCGAATATAATGAAAGATAAAGTTTTAAAATCCGCGGAAATACAGACATGACGATAACAGCACATAGCAGCAAGATCTGAAACAAATTCGATCAGATTCAAAAAATTCTTTCGCTACTAGAACGACACACAGTTAACTACATACGATATACAACACTACTAGACGATATACAACACTTAAAATGAGGCATTTGAACGTGATGATTCAAGATATGCCAATATATCACGATAACATGCAAGAATTGAGATAAACAAGATGAAACAGAAAGAAAGATTTTTTTTTTGGATATAAGAAAGTACTGTAATGTTCGTAACGAATAAAAAAAAATATTTGTAGAATTATTAAAATATTTAAAGAAAAGAAATTTTTTAATTTAAAAATATCGTTTGGCTGTAAAAGAAAGTAATTAAAAAAATCGTTTGGCATTAATTCTTTTCTGAAGGTTATAAAAATAGTTTGGCAACGATATATTGTTTTTTGCTAACGTTGCCTAGCAACGGAGAATAATAAGCGGATTGAACATGGAATTCGATGTCAGAAGTGAATGATGTAACGTTTATGATGTAAATGTATATGTTTGTTTTACATGTTTGTGCTGTAGAAGACGTCCAATAAATATATTATTTTTGATAAAGAAGGCTCCACGATTATGCATGCTATTCTGAAATAGATCACAGTACTAATACTGAGTTTGAGACTGATGTCAACAATCGAACAAAGTAATTAAAAAGAAGTAAAAGTAATAATACTGTAATACCTTGTAAGAAAGAAGGCTCCACGATTATTAATAATACTGTATTTTTTACCTTGGTTAAGAAAATAGAAATATTGTATATTGCTGATTCAGAAAACAAGATAAAGTGGGCAAAGCTTATTATTTTTTCATGAACAAAAATCTAGACTCCATAGGTAAAAGCTATCCCATATTAAGACATTCAGTATTCAAAATAGAAAATCTTTTTTTATATTAGATATATTCTTAAAATTTTAAAAGCACTCAAAGAACAGAAAAATGTTATTAGATAGAATAAAAGATTGTGGAAATCTTAAATTCCACCGAAAAAGAACCTGCATACACATTTGTAACTCCAAAAGTTCTAGAACGAATAACATCGTCAAGAATTTTCGAGAAAAAAAGAACTTTCTCTCGCTGCTGTGGTACAGAAACTAATTTACAAAGTGGCAGATGTAGTGATAAATTGAGATTAATAAAGTGTCAGGATACAATCATCGCATAAGCAAATTTAAGTTTCAAGAGGAATTACGAAGGCTACAGCTCGTCACTGAACATGAGTCAATCATATAAATAAAATGATTTCATTGTTGTAGTCGTTAAAAAAGGAACAAGCCGAGTTATTAACTATTTTTATTTATTATGGGAGAGGTGCGAAATATACGTACATCTCGTACGAAAGTTTCAAGACAAAAGAGAACAGAAAATCCCTGCATTTTCTCAGATAAGCATTCTCTCGCATATACACACGTGATCAAAGTGAAGGGAATATTAGCTACTTTTAGTAAATGACGTAAGTGTTTCAGGGAAAAGTATGGCGCCAACAAGTAGCTGATTTCGTGATTTATGTGGGCGCGTGGAAGCAATTAAAATATTCTTTTATTAATAAATATGCCAAAATGCGAGATTTAATATACCTCCAGCGCGGGAAAAAAACGAAACTGGAGTTTAAGAAAAGTGATTTTGGAATACATTAATATTGTACTAATATTTTAAAATACATAATATTAGAATTTAAAGTAAAATTAAGTGAGATTATTACATGAATATATGTGTATAATATTCTACGGCATTCACACGTATCAATAGAAAGCTGTAAGACCAGAATGTCCACAGAAAATCTAGGCTTTATTAGCACAATGGATTATATTTGTTCAGGGATCTCTTTGAAACAAGATTTAAGATTAGTTACTTAATTTTCAAGATATGTTCACCCTATGGCCACCATTCTACAGGTGTGTATTTTTCACTAAAGCCCAAACACAGAAAGAGGACGGACACTGGTGATGATCAGCTTGCATCAAATAGAAACAAGAAAATCCTCGTTTAATGGAGTACATGCTGATAACAATTTGCTAGCCCAGCGTTTTATAAAAGCATCTGACGTTGGACGGACTAGGCTGGACTGACTAGGCTGGACGGACTAGGTTGGACGGTCTAGGCTGGACGGACTAGGTTGGACGGACTAGGCTGGACGAACTAGGCGATTGAATTGAGACAGTCGTAATAAAAAAGAAGCTTGAAATGGATTTATACTAAAATTGAACAGCGCAGCAGGGAATAAGATTTATCACGTGTATATCTTCTCCTTCTGAATATTGTTGTTAGAAAATTCCTTGTTGATAGATACGCTTGTCTTAAATCGAATGCAAATTTCTTTTATTGTTAAGTAAAATAATTTTATGGTTAACTCAATGATACTATTAAACAACAAAAACAGCGTTCAACCTTTGAAAGCTTCATAAGTGTTAGGATTGCTTTTGTAAAGACAGGAAAGAATAATGAAAAACGGGGAATGAACTATGCCTTTTTTGTAGAATTTATAGTAGGCTTGTAGCAAATTATACTTTTTTAAAAATATCACACAGACTAGACTATGCTGACTCGAAATAAACAAATATTTAAAATCAGGATATTTTCACATATTTAGAAGAAATAAGTGAATTTCACAGTCAATTTGACAAACCTTATCTTATTTAAATAAAACAGAAATTGGACTTTCAAGAATCTTACAATTGAAAAAAAACTTCGGAATCACTTTTTACATTGGTGATAATCCGAATTCTTCCAACGGTAAACAGATTCTTTGAATGAAACTCACTAACTACATCATTCATTATAAGCACCAATTGCATTTTCAAGAAAAAGAACCTATGATACTGATTTCTGTAAACAAATTATCGACTTAAGAATTTGGAAAAATATTTCTTTATTCTTTTTAGTTTATTGGTCTGCGTTTCGAAAAAACTGAATTGATTTATGTCGGCAGCAGGATTATAAGAAAGTTTTAAAGCTAATTCTGCTTGAAATGTGAATCATTATTAAAAGTAACCATATATTTTTGTTCAAAGTTTATTAAAGCTAAAATTTTCTATTACCAATACACCTTTTCTCTTCACAACAAAAAATTTTCAATTACCAATACACCTTTTCTCTTCACAACAAAAAATTTTCAATTACCAATACACCTTTTCTCTTCAGAACAAAAAATTTTCAATTACCAATACACCCTTTCTCTTCACAACAAAATATTTTCAATTACCAATACACCTTTTCTCTTCACAACAAAAAGTTCGATAAAAGGCCCTGCATTCGATGCTACTCTGTTCCATTATAGTATAAAGCCAGAGGCGTAGTGACTGAAGACAGGGGGGGAGGGGTATAGATGCTTCGGGCGCCAGTTTTGGGGCGCCATGGAGTCGAAAGATTTCTACATTTATACCGTTTTTAAAGCAAAACATGATAAAGGGCGTAAAAATGACACCATGACTGGGGAGCCATTTGCGCTTGATAAGCCACTGATGACGACTGGGATTTAAAAACCAGCGGGAGTGGTCTCCCCGAAACTTTCTCGTATACTCCTAACACATGTGGAGAAAAAATGAGCTAAAAGGCTGTAAAACGAACAAGAGTCCCTAATGCAGTGGAGAAAAAAAAGCTTGGGAATCGGAAGCTTGGAGGCGAAAGGCGTGGGTAGACGCGGAAAGGATTAGCGCAAGTGAATCGCGCAATTACGCAATAACGGCCTCGCGTCGTTGTGTGATGAGAAAACACAAATAGGCGATTAGAACAACTTTTTTTCGACCGACTAAAACGAAAAATGGACACGGATCTACACTTAATGTTAGCAGGCCTCATACCAATTTTTATTTATCAAAGCCGTAGGGTTTGCGATTATAATGTTTAGAAGTATGCGATTATACAGACCGACAGACAGTCAACCGTTAGACGGATTGGTATCAAAATTTGATACGGACCAACATTCCTGATGATAAAACTGTGTACCAAATTTTATCCATCCAGCTATTAACGTTTTTGAGTTATAGCGTTCACATGTACACGGACAGACAGACTTCCCGTAGATGGATTTTGTCGAAAATTTGATAGAAACCCACAAATTATGTGTAAAGATCACATACCAAATTTCATCCTCGTAGCTCTAATAGTTTTCGAGTTATCGTGTTCACAGACAGACATAATTCCAAAATTGTGTTTTTCGGAAAAAAGTGGAGGTTCGTCAAAATCTCGAGTTGGAATTTTTTGACGACTACAATACTTTCTCTTTGTACAATTCGTATATGAGAAAGTAAAAAATGATTATTTTCCGGACAGCATTGTCCATAGTGACAAAACATTATTGCATTTTTGCCACTTTTCAGAGTCAAATACGATGCCAGGGGCGAAAGAATACTATGACCTAGGCACCGTTTAGACAAGCTGAGCCACTGATGATAAAGGGGGAAGGAGACGCTTGCCCTCGATATGCCACTGAAAAAGTGTCCCTGTTTGAAGCCATGTCAGTATTAATCTTATTCATATAATGATATTAGAATCCCCATTGAAGAGCTATATTGCTAAAAATCCATATTAAGAAATAAGCACAGGAGATGCCCAGAAAGAGATTACCTAGTCTGCATGGGCCGTATGACACAAAATAGTGTATTCAGCGAATAAAGCAGAGTTTTCCATTCACAGAATATGATAAGCTTTATCACGTTATGAAACATAACCTCGGAAGGCGGTGGTCACCTGATCGTAAGATCCCGGATTTGGGGTCGTTCCATTTCAGGTTCAAAATCCGGTGTCGTCTAAGATCCGCCGTATGTGTGGGTCTGGTGCACGCACGGGCACTTAAGGGGATATACAACTCTTAAACCTCGAACAAATGGTGGAAAACTGTCGAATTCGATACATTATATTTCTGAAACAATGCATTTCACAAACTAAACTTTTTTTCTAGAAAAATATCTGTTCTTTCTTTTATAGTACACACATTTTCATACCTTCATATTGGTATGTATTTATTTGAGAGAGTAATAAATATGGGTATAATTTTTGTGAAAAAATGAGATAGTCACCTTGCGCGCATGATTACGGATAAAATATTTATCTAAACACACTATTTTGGGTATCTAAGTAATCTAAACAGACTGTTTAAGAAACTTAACCGCAATTTATTAACATTTAAATTTAATTGCTATTTTATATACCAATTTAAAATAAAAATGTTAAAAATGGTTAAAATTTCACATTTTCTAACCCTCCAAAAACTTCTTTGGAGAAATATGGACAAAAATGTGGTCCAAAGTGTAGAATATAGCAAAATACTCATTTGGTAAAAATTTTATGTAAAAGATTTTCAGTAGTTCTTGAGATATCGTGCTCACAATATAAAAAATCACCTTTTGAGATATTGCGCTTTAAGGATATGGCCATATTCAAAGTCTGCGCTGAAGAGCTGACGCATTTTCTTTCATAACTTTCAGAATTATGGGAATTGTTTGATGCAGATTGTTTTAAATTGTTTAGAAAAGACAGGGGAATAATATATATGTTTTTCATAAAATCGAAAATTTTCGGGGCTTAACAGTCGTATGCCCCCTTAACAGTCAAGCTGCTTCTTGTTTTACAATGAGTTGAAAATACTCACGTTTATTTTTACAATAACCCCATATTCCTCTTGTTCCCTACACCCATAACCATTTTCTAGTCGGAGAACAGGCACCAATGTGCTCCCAATGCAGTTGCATTATGTAATTTCACCACATATTGTCTTAATGTCCGAATTTTTACTCCTATACTAGGATTTTATCGTAGACCATATGTTTGGCGCAGCATAATCAAAAATGGTTTTTGCGCCAGTAAACTCCACCAAACCAAACCAAACCGAATTTTTACTCCCAACGTTTACTTATTTTTTAAAAGACTAATTATATTGCTTTGCCTGTTTTAAGACGAAAAACTCCACATGCTCAACTTTTTCCTTTTTTTGAAATCAATTGGTTTTTATCTACATATTTAAGCAACACTCATTTTTTACTGAATTTCCATCGATTTTTATGCATATTAGTTTTACATTTTTATCTTAACGGAATTTTACCTGAGTTTGCGCAGCAAGGTCAAATGCGCCAAAAAAACCAAACAAACTCTAACTCCTCCTGTCCCTAGTGGCGCTGTAAGAGATGGCTCCAGGGGTCAGTGGCGCTCGCTTTCGCACAAAGCCTTGAGACTGGGCAGAATTCCGGCGGAGAAAACGAAATTGAAACCTCCCCTTCACGCCTAGAAGGATCTCTCTTAAAATTCATAACACAGACAAGAAAACATTCCTCGAGGGTTCCCATGACGTCACCCTACCGGGGGAGGGGGGAACGTGTTAATTGGGGCGTCACGAGCCGCGAGCGCTATTGGTCAGTTGTGGCCACTTCCTGGTGGTGGTGGGCGGGCTCAGACGCGGGGTTGTGGGGCCTCACGATCCCATACCTGTCCAATCCCCCGCAGGACAGAGGTAAGTAAACAATCCTTTCTTTACTGGATTTTCACTTGACTACCTGTTGCATGTGCTCCGCGTGTTCTCCGAGGGATCGTTGCCATCCCAGCGACGGGAGTTACTGTTCTCCTCCCTAGTCTCGGTTCTCAGTCACGCTTGGGATAGGAGTAAACAGTTTGAGTAAACACTTGTGACTATATCGCATTCTGGTTGTGTTGGTACATCACACCATTTTACTGTGTAGGATAAATTTTTAGAGGTGTATTTCGGAAAATTTTGAATCAGATTTGTGATTGTTGATAGGATTTAGTTTGTGATCATAGGTGGAGCAGTTTAAGAATCTTCGAAAATTCTACGTGTTACATCTTTTCAGTATTATTTTTCGAAAAAAATACATTTTATTATTTGTTTTAAAATTTAACGTGATAACGTTTATGTGCTGGCATACTATTTATAAACTGGGTGCGATTCAAAAATTGTTCAAAATCTCTACAGGGCAGACTGTTGGACTAAAAGTTGCCAAATTTAGCACTTAGTTACTTTTTGGGCAGTAGGTGCTCACCAAGAAAGAATTTTTCAAAATTTCAATTAGATTTTTAGTTAATTACTCGAAATTTTATTTTCTTCCCTCAATAACTTCGGAGTATATTATCACATAAAAGCCAAATTATACACTGCTTTAAAATTCAAAAAATTAGCTTTTAAGTGCTTCCAATTTTAATTCCCTGTAGTTTGTTCTTTAATTTTAATAAATTTTTCAATACAGCTTTCAGCAGTAGATGTTCCGTCAGTCGCGAAAGGGTCAAATACAGTTTTTGTATTCATGCTATCTTTGCTGTGATAAAGAGTAAATTTTTAAAGTTAATATAAAGAGAAATTTAAAATACTTAAAAATAATAATATGTAGCAAGATTGTGAATAATAATAGCTCTCATGCGACTAAGCGATGATGGATATTCGATTTTTCAGTTTAGTACCAATTCTTTACCATATTTAACCCTTTCTAGGACTGTGTGAAGTGTACTTCCTACCAAATTCATCAATTTTTAAACGTACAAGGTAAGCTACTTTAAAGTTCTCATCAAATTTTTCGATGAAACGAAACCCTATACGTTCCAATTTCTTATCTCAAACTCTAAAAACGTTTTTCGACTTATCAATTAATAATTAATTAAAAATAATTAATTAATAATAATATGTAGCAAGATTGTGAATAATAATAGCTCTGGTGCGACTAAGCGATGATAAGTATTCGATTTTTCAGTTTAGTATAAATTCTTTACCATATTTAACCCTTTCTAGGGTTGTGGGAAGTGTACTTTCCACCAAATTCATCAATTTTTAAACGTATAAGGTGAGCTATTTTAAAATTCTCATCAAATTTTTCGATGAAACGAAGCCCTATACGTTCCAATTTCTTATCTCAAACTCTTAAAAAGTGTTTTGACTTATTAATTAATAATTAATTAAAAAATAATTAACAAAAATTTATGTCATCTAATAAGCTAAACGAATTTCTTTTTTTAAATTAATCTGAGAATCCCTAAGTTATTTTATTATACTATTACTATAAAAAATGGCCCTTGAAATGGTTAAAAATATTAGATGTTTTTACACATGATAATGTTTTTAGGATGTCATTCTTTCTGCAAACTGGGTAATATAAAAATCATTACGTACAAAATTAACGGCTGCGATCGAGTTAGACGAAGAAACGACAGACGAATAAAGCCTAAAACATTATCATGGTACGATTTTTCGAACTAGATCCTGGAATGTCCTTTAATTTTTTCATTGTTTTTTTACATTAAAAACGTGTATTCTGTTCAACAAGGAACTATCACACGCTTTCAAAATTTATGTTCCTTATTGCTAAAATAGAAACTTCAGTGCTTTAGTTATTGAATACCTTGTTTTTGAATTTCAACAGCAACAAAAGCAACATGTTCGGTATCAGAATGCTATCTTGTATAAAAGAAATGAAAGCAACGCTGACTTGGTGCAATAAGTGCTAAAAATTTCGATACAAATAAGTATTTTTATAAAATGATCACAATAAATATTTTATTATTTTAACAAAAAATTTGTTCCGAGTGAATATTGTTACTAATTTTTATAGCTTGAGTTTATGCATTGAGACATTCTTGCTGCTTTATTGTGATCCACGTAAAGTATATGGGTAAATGGGTAAAGTGAACTGATACGAATGATTTGAACCTGGGAATTTATGTTTAGAAGTATATAAGAGTAATTTTATGCGAAATGTGTAGCAATATATTTTATATTTAGAAGTATAGAAGTAATTTCATGTGAAATGTAGCAGTATATTTTATGTTTAGAAATATAGAAGTAATTTCATGTGAAATGTAGCAACATATTTTATGTTTAGAAGTATAGAAGTAATTTCATGTGAAAGGTAGTAATATATTTTATGTTTAGAAGTATAGAAGTAATATCATGTGAAATGTAGCAGTATATTTTATGTTTAGAAGTATAGAAGTAATTTCATGTGAAATGTAGCAGTATATGATATGTTTAGAAGTATAGAAGTAATTTCATCTGAAATGTAACAATATATATTTTAAAGGATATTGCATAGTTTTATCACGAAGAGCTTTTTCATATTACGAATCGTTTATGAATAGCTTGTGCAATTATGAATAGTTTATGCAATTATGAATAGCTTACGCAAGTATTAAGAAACATAAAATGGTTAATCTTATTCCCATTTAAATTCCGGCATGAAAATATTAACAGTGAGTAATAATTTTAGTTTTATCAATTGATAAGAATTTCATTCGAGCTGCAAGTCGAAATTTTTTATTTCAGTTTCCTAACATGATGTTGTAGATGTGACAAGTATGATATATAAATTTTTATTTTTAAGGTAATCCTAATTCGCGAAAATTATTTTTCGATTTATTTCTCTTTATTTGGAAATGTGTGAAGTATTATACTGTCATTCCCACAAACAATCCAGTTTTTCTATTGAAAAAAAAACTTTTTGGTAACATTCTCTTCAACCCTTTTTTTGGGGGGGAGGAGGGGGATTGAGATTCATTTAAAGAAAGAAACTCAGTTAACGCATTTGATGAGATTAATTTTTTGTTGATTAATTTTGCTAATTAATAATTAATTATTAAGTCCAGACACTTCGTTATGGTATGAGAAAAAAATTAATTGGAACATTTAGTTTTTTGTTCCATCGAAAAATTTGTCGAGAACTTATGCCAACCTTAAAAAATGCATTTAAAAATTGATGAAGTTGGTGATAAGTATACCGGTCTTATAAAGGGTTAACAAGTTAAATTTTGTAGAATTATTTCACTTGTTAATTTTATTTGTTTGTCCTTTGTTACAGATTAAATTTAAAATGAAATGCAATAAATGTTTTAACTAAACCATTTTTTAATCACAATGCTGTAAAATATGTTAAAATATTTCATAAAACTCATAAAAATGAATAAATTCAGGATATGTCAAGCATTTACAGTTTCCGATTACACTTGTATCTCGATTTACTTGGTATACAAATTCGGGATCTCGGATTAACACATTTGAATAAAAAAATGCGCAAACTTCATTTCCATGGTACTTGAATTTTATTTTAGTACGAACACACACACACACACATGACACCACAGCATACCCCCGAACTCGGAGCCTAAAAGGCTCGATGGATTGTATGGAGTCGATTGGATGAGTAAGTTTGAAACTTTATTGAAAAGCAAAATAAAAAAAAAGATATAAAAACACATAAAAGGGAACATAACTATACATAAAACAAAGAAGAATATAATTAAAAGTGCATAGACGGTTACAATCCTAGTGTAATATAAAATATATACGGGAGGAGTTGTCATATGAGTGCAGTGAAAGGGTAGAATGTTACCTTTAGTTACACACGCACACAAATTAAAATTTTGTTGAATAGGAAATTGTTTTTTGTTACTGATCTCATGAAACACAAAATACATAATACGATAATATTTACTTATTAATTTTACGTTAATATTTATCCCAATCATTAATCATTCTTTTTAACGATATTTATGTTTGTACTTTTATTATTGGAATTGAAATATTATTCTTAAGCTCTAGCCAGTGGCGTAGCTAGCGTTAGTAGCGCCCGGGTCCTAACGTGATTTTTTCGCCCCTCATCATCAGCGACTTGGCTTGTGCAAAGGGATTCTGGGGGATGGCTTTTTTTTTGTCATCCCCTTGTCGTATTTGACTTTAAAAAGTGACATAAACGCCTTAACGGCCAGGGGCGTAGCGAAAATAAGTGGCGCCCGGAAAATATGATCTTTTTTACTTTCTCATATACGAAGTATGCAAAGTGAAAGTATTGTAATCGTCAACAAAATTCGGACTCGAGATTTTGACGAATCTCCACCTTTTAGACCTCCCTGATTCCGAAAAACACAATTTGGAATTGTGTCTGTCTGTCTGTGAATACAGCCAACGGCCATACCATGCTGAAAGCACCGGTTCTCGTCTGGTCATCGCAGTTAAGCAGCATCGGGCGCGGTCAGACTTGGGAGGGTGACCACCTGGGAACACCGCGTGCTGTTGGCATCTTTTATCAGGCATGGGGAGGCGTTCTGTCTGTGAACACGATAACTCGAAAACTATTAGAGATACAGGGATTAAATCTGGTATGTGATCTTTACACATAATTTGTAGGTTTCTGTCAAATTTTGGACAAGATTCGTCTACGAATAGTCTGTTCGTCTGCCTGTCCGCGTTCATGTGAACAATATAACTCAAAAACTGGAATAGCTGGATGGATAAGATTTGGTACACAGTTTTATAATCATGAATGTAGATCCGTATCGAATTTTGGACCAAATCCGTCGAAGGGTTGACTGTCTGTAGATCTGTATAATCGCATACTTGTAAAAATTATATCTCCTAAACCCTTTGGCTTAGATAAATAGAAATTGGCGGTTACTAACATGAATTATAGATTTGTGTCCAATTTTTGTGTCAATCTTTTAAAAAAAGGCGTTCAAATTGCATATTGAATTTTTTTAATCCGATTCTCCATGCGCATGCCTACTGATAGCAATCTCTGTACACGCGGAAGGACTACGTCACTTTGTCCTTGAGCCGGCAAGAGTGGCGCTTTAATCGGTACGCATCTCTTTGAATTTCATTCTTTACTTAAATATTTCACAATCACTATAATCTACAAGAAAAGCCTTCTGATAGTCATTGGATTCTGGGTTACAGTAAGTTCGAATTTTTTTATCCACGCGGAGGGAGGGGAAACAGTACCTTTTTGGGGAAGTATACGAGAAAGTTTAGGGGAGACCACTCCCGCTGGTTTATCCGAGGTGTCATCAATGATTTAACAAGCGTAAACGGAGCCAGGGGTATGGTATTATTTTTACACCTCCTCGTCATATTTTGCATTAAAAGTGTCGTACAAGCAGTAGTTTTGATTCCCTGGCACACCTTAAAAATGGCGACCGGAGCATCTATACCCCCCTTTCTCCCGGTCGCTACGTCACTGGATTTTGCTTTAATAAATGAATATTTACTCAAAAATTTATTTTCTGACGTTTTAAAAAATACAAAATATTGTTTTATATCGGTATATATGTGTTTTGAAATTGATATGTAGATTAGAACAGAAAGATTTTATTTTGCAATGCATTTTCAGGGGATTAATTTCCATTG
>BGPR01037092.1:0-15261 GCA_013235015.1 Araneus ventricosus
TTGTCGTTTTCAGGTTTGGTAGAGGGTGGAGAACTTGTAATTGCAGGTCAACTTCCAAGTCCTCTGACATGTTATATTCTAAAGTATCCTATTCGAATAAATAAAGTGTTATTTGTAACAAGTTTAAATCCGTTAAGTCAGGCGAAGCCAAAACTTCTTCACCGACCCGAGCAACAGATGGAGAGGAAGGAATTGGCAAATTTGTTATTGGAGGAGATGCTCTTGCAGTAGAAGCAGATGGTTTAGAACTAGGAACAGCAGAGATATCTGGATTGTTTTTGGACGGATGGTGCAGAAAATGATTTTTTCCCATAGAAACTTAATTATTTCCAGGTGTAAGTGTGAGGGATTTTACAAATTTCCTTGCTTCTTCATAAGAAATCTGACTTTTTTTATTTTTGTGGATATTATTTCTTTTCCTGTTTCCAGGCAAAACATTGTTTTACGGCTAAATATTGGTATCCAGGCACATACGACATTGGCACAGCTTCAGGATCCACGGCACAGCCCACCACGGAGCCCAACAATTAAAGGTAGCCAGTAGCCACCGGCTCTGGGCATTCCCAGCCTCGGCGCTTACCTTAGAGCTAGCCGAAATCTATATGCTTAAGGTCAGCCGTGGGGGACCACCCTTAAAGTCAAGCCCACGAAAGTGATTCTCTTGCTTGATCTTTAGCAGACTATGAACTTAGGAGACAAGCTACTATCCGAATTGGTGCACAGGGGACCATAGTGCACCACCCGTCTAATGTGTCGCCAAGCACGGCCAACACTTGGGGCTTTTAGCTGTCCATGAGAAGCAAGAAGCCAACAGAGCGGCGACAGCTTCCCATGGAAAGATCCCTCGCTTACCGTCGAAGGATGAAAGGAATCAGTAAATAGCAGAATGCGAAGGGTAGAGTAAACAGAAGAGAAAGTAGATCCCTGGGTATCTCGGTATTGAGACACAAGTACTCACCTAAAGAAGTCGTGCCCCTGAGAGCTTCCTTTTATGGGGATACGCGAAAAATATTGTTTAACAATCTACAATTCGTGACACTGATGAAATGATCAATCGAATTACAGCGGCCATACAGACTGTTGATTCTGCGATGCTTCATAGAACTTGGTTTTAAATTATAGACTCGATCTGTTGTGCGCGACTAATGGTGCGCACATTGAAATTGCGAAATAAAACATTGCAAAAAAATTGATATTATCTTAATGGAACATAGAAAACCGTAGGAGCATATCAATGTTTTATATTTTTAATTATTTTTTAAATTGCAAAGATACATTTCGGACTCCCTGTATATTATTAAACCCGAGTACTAACAGGTCATTATGCTAAAGAGAGATGTGTTATGTTACTCAAATATTAAAGGCTAAATTATTTTTGCATAATAGAATTATAATTTCCATTTTGAATAAAATTATTCCTTTTAATCTGAAGATTTTGGAAATGATTTAGAAACCGCATTTCAATCATTTCATCAGTTTTGATGGACGGTGAGAGTTTTTGGCTTGTGAGTCTATGGAAAACGGAACCTAGACGCATTTCCGCACGAAGTCCACTTTACATACGGCGTGTATCTTTAACAGGACTTAATTAGTCAAACATTTCCGCTATGATGTGTTGTGGAAGCTTGAAAACGGCATTGCCGGCTCAGATACAGTCGATAATATAATGATTGAGACACCTCTGTAACTCTATATATTATTGATTCTTCCCCAAACTAGTGTCGATGTTAATGGCTAAAGAGGACAAGTTTATTCAGAAAAAAAATGATTGAGTTAATTAACAGCTATCTCGGAATTTTCACATTACGCCTATCAATTTTTTTCGCTGAAATGACTCCCCGTCATGAAATTAGTCTGTCCAAAAATTGTTATAGAGTTTTGATTAAAATTTCGAGAGTTTTAGGGTTTTAAAAAATGGCGTTTCCCATGTTAAATGCATTTTAGGAACTTTTGAAGATATCTCAGAAAGTATTATATATTTCGCAAAAATATATTCACGCACTAGAATAACACTATTTTCTTACATAAAACCATGAAAAAAATTCATAAATAAAGAAATAAATATTTTTTAAATTTTAAACATGACTGTGAAAAAACAACTAATTGTAACATAGTAAAATTTTTATATGAGAGCAAAACAGAGACGTTATAACGCCGGTATCCAAAAAATCGAGAACATATGTATAATAGTTTCAGAAATATTTACAGAAAACTGCAAATCCCCACTGTTGATATGCAACACCCACTTTTCGAACGACTGTAAATTATATTCATTTGCCTTTATCGGTCTAATTTTCATGAAACACGAGTTTCTGGCTGCTGATATGTGGAATTGTTAATAGTTTCTGCTGCATGCGGGTCTGCTTGGAAATTAAATCCGTTCTATGTATCTGTAGCTATAATCAAAATCAATATTAAATACAGGGTGTCCGAGAATTTTTGAACACATTTCAAAACTTAATTTTAAAAAAAATTGATAATGTTTCGACTACTGTTTTTTAAATGAGAGCGCATTTAAAAAAATCAGTTCTTGAATATCTCAAACTCTTCAGTGTTCACACTGCATGTGAATTGACAAATTAAAGAGCGCAACATTCCCTACAGATACATTACTCGACAAATTCTTTACTTTTATTCTTCCAGTTTCAATATTTCGCAGATAATGGCTCTAAGCTAATTTTTGATTTCAAGTAATTTACGAACCTCTGGACCACAGAAACGGCGTGTTACCTATCTGAAAAAACACATTTTAAAATGAGCTCTCATTTTAAAAAATTGCATAGTTGAAACATTATTAGTTTATTTTTTATTATTTTTTGAAAAGTGTCCAAAGATTCCCGGTCACTCTGTATTATAATTTGCCAATATTTCGACACAAATATTTAAAATATTGGAGTTATGATACCGGTTAAACGTAGGTACCGTCCCAAATACCACGAATCTTCCCTTATATAATTCTCTACGGTTTTGTGTAAAATTTTATCTATGTAGCTTCAATAAAATTTTCATTTTTCAATAATATTTTATCGCTTAATATTTAATTCATTTGAAGGTATGATACCTTTACAATCTAGGCGTCAGTCCAAATTTATCAACACTTTCATTATATAAATAATCTATTCCTATATAAAAACAAAGCTGAAAGCAAGAATAATGATATGGAGAAGCATTAATATAAAACGCCACACAAACACAATTCAATTTCCACTTGAATGATAACAGGCTGTAACAGGATGCAACAGAGCTTCTAAATGAATAATCATCAGGGTCGGGTTAAACATTGTACGGACTCTTGGGCAGTACAAGCATCTGTGCCACTCTTTCCCCTGTACAACTTCAAAAACCTGATATTTCTTATTGATTTCAATTTAGCGTTCATGTAAACAGTCTTAAAGTAATGAATATTGTGACAAGCTGAAATGAAAAACATTTATTACTAGTCTATAGCGAGAATTTTTCATAGCAACAAGCGAATAAAAAGATTTAATTCAAGAATATTTTTTAAATAAAGTAAAAAATTAAAATTTATAGAAACAAAATCCAAATACTTTAATATAAATTTGGCAGAACAGTCAAAATTCGACCACCCTAATCTGCAATCATGAAAAATCAGGAAAATTATTCATAAGAATAATGTTCTGAAATTTAAAAGATGTTTGATTTTAATTTCAGTAAGTTCCTGTACACGTCCCTTGTAAAGCAAATGAAAGCACAAAATTAAATTATTCTGAAAAGACCCCCGGAAAAATATCTAGGTCGGGGTCTTCAAACTTGCGATGCCCCTAAGAAGTTGCCTATTTTGCCTATTTAATAACCTGGCCCTGGTAGTCATTCTTAAAAAAAATCATTTTTTTTCCTTTTTGTCTGTGCGTAAAAGCAATGCTGCACACCCGCTTCGAAAAGTCCCGCAATAAGTGTGAACGAGAAAATGACGCAATGAGAGTGAACTCTACGGAGGCGGCGGGATGTAGCATGAATCACTTCCTCACTTGTTTTATTATACATTACTCTTGCTCATTTAAACAGGCATTTCTTGCATCCCAACAAAGGTCCGCTGCGATGCAAAGAGTATCGGATCGCCCCTAAAAGTTACGAGGTCGGTGTAAGAGCGGAAGAATATGATGTAACGACCGTGAAATTAACGAGAGAACAGGAGCGGCATTAAAGTCTGCCCGAAGGGGAGGGCAGAGTCTCCCCGACAGGAGGACACGACTTGCTGTACAAGGGGAGGGGCGTAAATATGAACTTACAAATTTTCGCTAGAACTTTATTTATATGCTAATTGAAAATCCATCTGAATCCAATTTGTTGAACATTTTCAACGGCTTCCCAAAATGTCCATTTGTGAGGATGAACGCTCAGTCTACTCTATATGAAAAAGTTTTATTTACTATACAGCAATGATAGTCATGCTGCTGATCACGTACCTTACCCGAAGTGTACGCTTCATGGTCAGGAACATCTGTTGCAGAGTAAGAATATATATAAAACAGTTAAGTTAATCTCAGGTGAGAAATCCATCGTATAAAGTACTCACTGAATCGTAAGGATATCTAAATAAATGTTCCCTGGCAATTCTCCAATTAGGTTCAATAGCTAATTTCAAACCGAGACTAATGCATGACTTGAGTTAAGAAAATGACTTGCTAATCAAATAAAATTATTTTTTATATTGTTGATAATAAAAACTGCTGAAAAACAAATTCTACATTTTTACTCTTTGATCTTGTACGCATTGAAATAAAGATGAATGACATGAAACATTTTTAAGCAAGAAAGCTTCCTCTGCAGACGGTTTTGAACCATTTCAAGAGCTGTCTCGAAGAAATCTTTAATCAACAGACGATCAGAGTTCGAATCGATTATTAAAAAATGAATCCAGTTCTGTTGGTCATTTTGAAGGGTCACAAAAGTGTTGAAGTCTCTAGGAATGAACCTAGGGTCGTGGAGAACCGCACAAAGAGTTTGACACTATCAAGACTGACTAAGAACAGAAGATTTCACTCTGCAAAGGTACACTCAATGTAGATTGCTTCACTGGAGAACCTACCAAGAAGAGTCACAAACAGCTTGAAGATTAGATCTCAAGCATGCAACATGATCTCATTTAAGGAATATGTCATGAAAATTGACAATTCGTGTGTAATAGAAAATGTACTTGTTTTCACTTTCTCTATACAGAAACGCATCAAGAGAAAATGCTTATATAAAAAAATTCGCTTTCAGATTTTGGATGAACCACAGATTTAGATCCTCGAGAGCCGAAAAACACAATTCTGGGATTGTTTGTGATGATTCAATATATGTCAGGCAACATGTAACTCCAAAAGCAGATTAATCTAAACGGATGAAATGGTATTTTTCTTCATCTCTTGTAGATTTTCATAATTTGTTGTAGAAATTCGTCAAGGAAAATCTGCATGTCTGCTTGTTGATGAATTCACAAACTTAAAAGCTAATGGATCAATTTGAACACATCTCATCATAAATTGTAGATCTTATAAAATTATACCAAATCGTCAAAGGTTCACTGTCTTTCTCTATATAGGAATCATGGAAGACATAGTTCCAAAATGCAAATAGAGGGTAATATTTTTGTCATAGTCTTCCCAAAATCATGTATCGTATCAATTTTGTTTCCAATCTTCTCTATAAAAGGCGTACAAAATCTTTACTTTTTCGTCATCATACTATGTCTGACAACTAAGTGCAAATTATATTGGCCACGCTTATGGCGTATTTTATTCACGCTTGTAATGTTGCCCTTTTGTATCGCCGCGCTCTCCGAGGGCAATATAAACTGGAGTTTAATAATAATAATATAATCTGAGTACTCGTTGTGTTATAGGCCGTCCTAAGGCTATGTGATAAGGTCCACAAATATTGTTCAGTTCTTTTTTTTGAAAAGCATAAGTCTTATTTTAATTGTATATCTTTGTGTTTCGTATCATTCTTTTCAGAAGTTATGGAAAGTTTTAACAACAGTTTTGAAATTTCAACAATTAAATTTATTTTCGAATTATTAATTTTTAATTGAATTTAGAAAATAACAGGAACAATTGTGCTTAAAGTATTTAAAAGTTAAATCATTGAATGGATAATATTTTGAATTTTTAAATTACTAAAACAATATAAAGACAATGAATATAATACTTCTGGAATTTCAAATTCAGTCTGTTTGTATACCTTCTGTTATTGTACTGTTTTATATTAGATTAATTCACCGTTTTTTAGCTGCAAGAGGGCTGTATTGGGACGGTCTTCGTGATTTTTAAAGACGTCCAGATGACGAGGACGACACCTGAATTGTCAAATCGTTCTCCAGAATTCTACTCCATTTTAACCATCTCATCATTTTTGCGCACGAGGATTGTTTTGGTATGTGAGTCTCAGGAACACTTAGCTGCAACCGGTTTTTGCCGGAAATCCACTTGACATACGGAGGTGCATGTTTAACAGGATTTCGTCAACATTATCGCTTTGCTGTGGTGCGGGAGTATGAAAAGTACATTTCCTGTTCAGTTACCGTCCACGTCATTAGATCATGAATCGGAAATTTAGTGTCCTTTCCCAATAGCTATCCGGTCTCTGAAAATAATCTCGATATGGGCTGGTGGCTCTATCACTCAGACTTTGCACGCAATTATTAAAGCCATCATAGATTAATGCATTTTACACATTTTTCTTTTTCATGTCATATATCTCAAATTTTATTACATCTGTGTAAAACAAAGAAATTTTGCATTAGAATTATAAAATAATAAAAAATTCAGATTTTATACATTCATGTTTCTAACATATTCGAGAATGTGTTACACTCTCCGAGCCGAACAACTATGAATAATACGTTAGGAAAAGAGTAATATTCCGTATACATGACAATAAAAAAAAATTATATGTCATATGGACTCAATTCAGTTCCTTTTCTTTGTGAAGCATTGAGCTAATACTATTTCGTCTGAGATTGAACATAAAGTTTAAAACAGATGCGATTAAAAGCTTAACTAAAAAGATTCAAGCGCTACCGAGCATATATGGTTACATACATTGTAATACCCATGTGTTTTGTCAGAGCCTCAAAATGCTTAAAAGCAGGAATCGCATTTATTGAGACTTTCAGAGCTCTTGCCGATAACGTAATTATTTTCATATCGAATCAGAAAGAAATGATTTTTTTTCATGCATCTATCTTAATAGCATGGCTTTAAATATTCCAGATGTATAATGTATGGTATTGCAGAACATTTCTACATCATGACAGTTTTTAAATATCACAGGAATCCCAAGACGTGAGCGAATGTCATAAATTTTATATGATAGAAACAACGATATTATTCTATGTATTATTCTTGTCATAACTTTTCATATATTTAAAATCTATCTATCTATATAATTCTCTTACGTGGCGACAAAAAAGGGTCGATTTTCTTAATCGCCGTTTGGCAACAGCTCGCAAGTTTGATTTGTTTACATCCGCAGAAAGTCCGAAGTCGCTTCGTGTGATCACGTTTATTGAAAACTAATTTTAGTAGTTGGAAATTTGTAAAAATAATGAATTTAAGTCGTGCTGTTGGATATATTATCCGAATGAACAAAGACGAACTGAACGGAGCCAGGAAACAGTTCAGAAATATACTGTAAGGCGAAGTATTCGAAACGAAGCCGATAATCGCCGTCGCCCAAAACGTGTGTGTATTCGAAACGATGTTGAGGAGCATAAATGTGGAACTATGTCCGAACAGTGCTGTTTCTTTGTGGGGCTGTTTATTGGAAGGAAGAGAAAAATACTGGCCATAAGTATACAAAATGTTGCCATGATGGAAAGGTTCAGCTACCGGCACTTCCTGATGCACCGGAACTATTGAAAGCATTGCTAACTGAAAATTCACCTGATGCTAAAAATTATCGACAGCGAATTCGGGAATACAATTCTGCCTTAGCATTCGCTTCGATGGGAGCACAAATTAAACCAGCACGTGGAACTGGGCCATACTGTTACCGTTTACGTGGTGAAGTGTACCACAGAGTTTCCCCCCTATATGCACGTGACCAACATAAAGAAAGTTACGGACAGCTTTATATATTTGACTCCAGTGAGGCAACAGAGAAACGCTTGAGTAACAATCAAAATTGCTTGCAACATGTATTTGAAAAACTTGATTTTATGTTAAGGGAAATCAATCCCTTTGCTCAGTCTTATCTTCAAATGCACCGATTGGTACAAGAGCACCCAACTACATCAGTGAAAATTGTATTTTTGGAAGGTAAAAATTTGGATATGCGGCGCTATAATGCTCCTACTTAATGCACTGAAGTAGCAGCTATATTTGTAGGTGATAATGGAGAGCCCCTAGCCAACCGAGATATTTGTGTGTACCCAGTTGGGGATACATGCCAAAGCATTTCACCTTTAAATCAATGTTGTGATCCAATGACCTATCCTTTGCTATTTCCAAGGGGCGAGTGTAGTTGGAACACTGGAATGGAACATGTAGAAGAAAGGAGAACAGCAAAGCGCACCAGTGTCACTCAACTACAATATTATACATACAGACTTTCCCTGCGAAATGGTTTCAGTATTTTGCACAATAGTGGTAAGCTTCTTCAGCAATATATTGTTGATGCATATGCTAAAACCGAAGGCTCACGTTTACATTTTTTGCGACAAAATCAAAAAGATTTGCGAATTGAACTTTTTTGGGCGCTTTTAGATGCTTTAAAGTGTCGAGCACATAATGAAAATTTACGCACTGGAAAACTTATAATGCTGCCATCTTCTTTCCAAGGGAGCTTACGTCATATGCAACAGAATAACCAAGATGCAATGGCTATGGTAGGCAAGTTTGGTAAGCCAGATCTCTTTCTGACGTTTACTTGCAACCCATCTTGGTGTGAAATTTTAAATAGCATGGAGGGAGTACAACGTCCTGAAGACCGACCTGATATTTTTGTACGTGTATTTAATATGAAATTAAAAGAACTTTTTGAAGATATTAGCAAGCATTGAATATTTGGAACTGTTTTGGCCTATATTTATGTTATTGAGTTCCAAAAGCGAGGTTTGCCTCATGCCTAAATTCTTCTAACATTAGATTCAGAAAGCAAAATTCGCACTAAAGATGACATTGACAAGTTTGTGGGTGCAGAACTTCCAGATCCTTGCACTGATCTTAGACTCTTCCAAATTGTGACAAAATGCATGGTACATGGCCCATGTGGAACTATAAATTCTCCATGCATGAGAGATGAACAGTGCTGCAAAAGTTTTCCGAAACAATTCAAGGATGATACAGAGGAAAATGTTAATGGATACCCTATTTATCGCAGAAGAGCCACTGAACCTGTCCAAGTACGGAAATATTCCATCGATAACAGATGGGTTGTCCCATATAATCCTTGGTTGCTTAAAAAATTTAATGCACATATTAATGTTGAAGTTTTTGCCTCAGTTAAAAGCGTCAAATACTTATATAAATATGTATACAAAGAAAATGATGCAGCCTCGGTCAAAATACAAAAAGAAGGTGCTCTGGATCATGATGAAATTTTAAGTTTTGTTGAAGGTAGGTATGTTAGTGCACCTGAAGCCATGTGGCGTTGAAATGAATTTAATTTGTCGCATAAATCCCACACTGTAGTGCACTTAGCTGTACATTTACCACAGCAACAGCCAATTGTGTACCAAGACGGTCAAGATGCCCAAACAATTGAATGAGCTGCTTTAAGAAAAACAACACTAACATCATGGTTTGAACTAAACTAAAATGATCCTTCAGCTCACAATATTTCTTACTCAGATATTCCACAATATTATGTGTTTGACAAGAGTACCACAAATTGGAAGAAGCGACAACGTGGTGGACAAAATGTTATTGAGAGACTGCCAGTAGTTAGTATACTGGATACTGAGAGGTACTATTTGCGGATGCTACTTCTGCGCAAGTCTGGGGCCATTAGTTTTGATGATATTTTGACCGTAAATGGATTAAGATGCATTGCATTTCAACAAGAATGTCAGGAGTATGGACTTCTTCGAGGTGACCAGCAGTGGCATGGTGCTTTGAATGAAGCTGCACAATTTCAATCTCCGAGACAGTTGCGCATGCTGTTCGCAATGATTTGTGGCTTTGGAGAAGTGGAGGATGTTCCAGATTTATGGGTGCAGCAACAAGTTTCACTTTGTGAGGACTTTGTGCATCGTTATTCTGAGAAGACTGGACCTCACTATGCACTTGCAGATATTGAGGAACTGCTTACATCCTACAATTTAAGTCTCCAAAAACTGCATCTACCAACTGTAGATTTGCCTGCAAGTGTTTTGGAGAGAGCGAACTTTGATGTTGTGGAAGAGCAGGTTAAAGCTAATAGTTATACTATGCGGTTAAATAGTGAACAGCGGAATGTTGTGGAAATCTTATTAAGTTCGGTGTACAATGGCGCTGCAGATACATCCAAGTGCTATTTTCTAGATGGTCCTGCTGGGACAGGAAAAACTTTTATTTATTCAACTTTGCTTCACACAATACGTGGTAGAGGTGATGATGTCATTCCTGTTGCATCTACACGTATTGCTGCAACTCTATTAATAGGGGGGAAAATAGCCCATTCTGTTTTTAAATTTCCATTGATTTAAATGCAATATCTACTTGCAATTTGAAGCCTAATACAAAAGAAGCTGACATGTTACTGAAAACAAAATTAATTGTGTGGGATGAAGCACCCATGATACATGTTCATGCTTTCTTAGCTGTTGACAGACTTTTACAAGATCTCACAAAATGTAAAGAACCGTTTGGGGGCAAAGTCATTCTACTGGGTGGAGATTTTCGCCAAGTGTTTCCAGTAATTTTAAAAAGATATATATGAATGAAACGTAACATAGACAGAAACACCAGCTTTGGGTTGTAGTGTCAATGAATCGTACGAATGCAAATTAATCATAAAATAAATAACTTTAGTGTCGCTTGTAAGACATTAAATTTAGTTTTCCTATTCAGAGACAATTCTAATACGAGGGTTGTTCTATTACTCTCAGCAAGAAGTAAGAAAAAATTATTATTGTTTTCTTAATTTTGGAGTTTTTTTTTTCAGCAATTTTTTTCAGTTATTCTCTTTGTACAGCGATGGCCGATATTTTTAACATCTCCAGACTTTCCTTTAACATATGCTTGATACGAAGAGAGCAATTGTTGCACCCATCCTGCAGAGGTTTTTCTCAGGTGTAAATTTCGCACAAAATATTATGTAGGCAGTCATTTTAGATATACGGAATCTTAGGAATTTCATGCACCCCTACTTATCTGTCAACCATCAATAAATCATTGATTTTTCAGAGATTTCATGAGTAGTAACATTAACAATGCTTTCTGGACATTTGACGTTATATGTGCTCATATGGTCACTTTTAGAGTTGCAAAAGCACTTATAAACTGTTCTAATCGAATGCGCAGTGGCCATAATGTTTATGTAGCTTATATTTGGTTTGCTTAGCTTTGTAACCTTTTAAAAATCAAGTTTCTGTACTGCACGAGTTCCTTCTCTTGTATCTTTCAGAAATCACAGTACTTAATCATTTGAAATAGGTGCCAAAAATGGACTAAAATGTCTATTTAAATGGAAATTTGTGTGATACCCTTCAAGTTACCAGCAACAGAAAATAATCTCGATATGGAGTAGAAGCTTCATAGCTCAGACTTTGCACCCAATTTTCGAAACTCCTCTTAGATTAATATATTTAAACATTCTTTTTTCATTTCATGCATTTCAAAACTTTCTTCCAGGTTTAAAAAACATAAACTTCTGAATTAGAAATAAAAAATAGTAATATTTCACATTTCATACGGGCATGTTTCAAACTTATAAGAGAATGTTAATATTACTCTCTTGAAGCCTATAAGCTATGAATAATTCGTTCGGAAGAGTAGTAATATTTATAATGTATAATAATGCAGAAGAAAACGACCATTTTTAATTTCATATATGGATTGGATTTAATTCCTTTTTTTATGAAGCTTCGTTCTTAAAGGCAGGAAAAGCATTTGGAGAAACCGTTAGAGCACATGCACATAACCGTATTTAATTCATATCAAATTAGTATAAGGGAACAACGAGTTACATGGTACTGATAAGATCTTGTATAATTTTCCACATTGGGAGACCACATTAATTCCTATGTACTTTTTTTACAAGTTTGAATAAAAATATTGTTTTATTTTTCAATGCTACATTACCGTATTAGTTTAGAATTTGATCTGGACGGATAGATTAATTAAAAATAACTCGAGACTTAATAAAGCTTTTAAATCAGTTCAACATATGTAATAATGTATTAAACTAGATAAAGCTAGTAATGACACTAATTTTCATTTACCAGCCCAGAAATAAAACTCCGGGCTTTATATAATAGAAACACAATATATCGGAAGGCATGTGGTTGAATAAAATTTTTAAATTTTATATAGAAATGTTTTGAATATTAAAAGTGGTAATTTTTTATTTTATAAATTTTCAAATCTTAATTCCTAACTATGCAGAAAATGACTTCTCATTTTGACATGAACCTATTTATTCACGTTTGTAAAGCTATCTAAATCCTTAATTTTTTTCCCCAAATATAAATACAGAGATAGAGATCCGTAGATATTTAAAGAAACTATAAGAACATAACTGTCGAAACTGAAATTGAAGAATTTACTGCAAAAAGCAGGTAGTTCCACACTGGGAATGTTTGAAGATACATGTGCTATTTTGTGGTTATTTATGTGGGGAAAGTGGGGTAAAATCGGCGACCTAAGACTCGAAGGCCCGTTGGAGCTAAACTATTCGACAGAGTTTGTCAAATTTTATTAAAATATTCATTTCTTTATCGGAGTACAATATATCTTTCAAGAAAAGCCATAGTTTTACTACTTTTTTTACTAATGATATTTTAATTATAAATTATTATTATTTATTAAATTATTATTATTAGATTATTTATTAAATTATAAATAATCAACGCCTGATGTGTTCTTATCGTTTTAATCGGAGAAATCATCATTATTGACTGTCCCAGTCTTACGCTACTCAGAGTAGCTGGTTTTACCCAGAGTACAGAGGTTATGAAAAACTAAAAAGATCCCCACAAATATTGTGTTAAATCTTTATAAATCGATAGAGTATAAATAGTTAGTAAACTTATAATAAGCTTTCTAAATATAATTTTTATAACTGTACTGATTTTTTAATAAATTGATTTTATATAACATTTAACTGAAGATTACATATATGTAATGTGTCACACTGGATGAAGCAAAAATGTTCTCCAAATGTATAACTGTTTGTATTATTAATATTTTTATTCCGGTATCGAATTTTTTGTGCAATTGAATTCATCGGGAAAACCATGGCTTTAAAAATTACAAGGGAATAACATATGACATGCCAGAAAATTTCCACATCATGACAGTTATAAAATATTTATATAATTGCAAGACAAAGACAATTGTTATAAATTGAATGTTGAAATCATTATAAGTCTCACTGTATTAATAAATTTTCATTAATATAAAGCTTAGTTCAAACGTTTTAAAGTATCGGCAAGAATTGTAAGTAATTACCTGGCGTATTACTACATAATTCGATAAATCTTTAGTTAAGATAAGCATAGATGCTTATGAAAAAGTTCTTATCCTTAACAGAAACTGAATAGCTATAACGATTTAAATTCAGGAGCCTGTAAGCAATGAAATTCCAGTTGAATGGGGCTTATCATACACGTATAAAAACTTTCCCCCCTTCGATTATGGCGAGATTCTATTTCAATCTTTTCATACTTATGTAGTCCTAAAACTTTTAGAATTAAATACAACAATTTATATAAAGAAAAAATTGACAAGCGTTTTTACCCATATTATACGAGAAATGTTCACACTTTTATACTCTGCCTCCTACTAGAAAAAGTGGTACAATTTAAGACGTCGAATTAAGAAATAATGCTGTTTTCAAGTACTGAACTGTTTTGAAATGTACAAAATAAAACTGAGTAATAAGAGAGAAGTAATTTAATAATCTTTTCAAATGTTTTGTTTCATTAATGTTCCATTCTGATGTAATCTTTCGCAAGATACCGACTAGTATGCTAATTGTTATTACGACATATAATTTCAAGGTATGGATTTTTAAATACTTAATTCAACTTCAAAAATAGATCTATGTCAAAAACCCAAACTAATAAAAGTACTAGTAATTGCTAACCAAAGGGGTCTGAAATTGACATAAATAAGTTATAAGAGGTAGCTTCTTCTTTCATAAAACATCTCTAAGTTTAAGGTTTTCTTCTTAGTTATAGAATGAAACACTATTATATCAGTTCCATAAATAATGCATTGTTACAGTCTAAAATTTTGTACGAATGTTCAATATCTTGTTTTAAATTCGGCATGAAACACCAAAATTCTCAAATTGCCAGTAATAATTTTAAAAATCCTGAAACCAATATATTTATTCCTCTGATAAAAAATTTCGTAACGTAACTACAGGCAGATAGTGCCATGCTCAGACGTTTTGTATAATCTTCACGATAAAAGAGTCATGAAAGATAATTTTGTTTATAAATCTAGTGGATAAATATACAGGGTGTCCAACAAAGGACACCCTGATTTTAAAATTAAATAACTCGGCAACGGAGATCGATAGAAGATTGAAACCGGTGGAATGCTTAGTCTGAGATCAGTAAAAATCTCATACAGAAGTTTCAAAATTAGTCACAAATCTTGCCGACTGGTGGCGCTGTACGTTGCAATCGCTATTCAGAGTCCAAGAAGAAAGCTGTAAACTGTCCTATGCAAGCACGAAAAATGCACATTTTGAATCGATTGTGATGTGGTTGGAACGATTGCTTGCAAAAATGACAGTTTACAGCTTTCTTCTCGGACTCTGAATAGCGATTGCAACGTACAGCGCCACCTGTCAGCAAGATTTGTGACTAATTTTGAAACTTCTGTATGAGATTTTTACTGCTCTCAGACTAAGCATTCCACCGGTTTCAATCTTCTATCGATCTCCGTTGCCGAGTTATTTAATTTTAAAATCAGGGAGTCCTTTGTTGGACACCCTGTATGAGATAAGTTCCAGATCAAGTTTTCTTAAAAACCTTTCTTCTGACGGAAAATATAAACGGCTATAATTGTCACAAAACTTGATTTTTTTCTTGTGTGTTAAGTAATCCTGCAATCAGACGTTCATAACTTGATTACAGAGATCCTTCCGTCTATAACATAA
>BGPR01037094.1:0-15261 GCA_013235015.1 Araneus ventricosus
TCATTATGCTTCGTTCAGTTACGTATTGCTGTGGGTATATTTCAATGTTTCTGGGCATAATTATCAAGATTTTGGAGAAATGCTTTGACATTTACATAAGAGAAAGAACGCCCCAAAATAAGGAGCTAGATATATTTTCTAGCATTAAACACACCGACGCACAAAAAATAAATAAACAAGGTCTTACAGAAGATTAAAAATATTTGAGATTTTTTTTTGTTAAATCAAAAGTGGACATATCCATTTTACAAAATTTGGTTTTAGAAGTGGATATTTTTTTAGCTGCTAGAGAATTAAGAACTTTGGTTAATTTTGCAAGGGAAAAAAATAAGTTATATGAGACAAAAATTGAATATTACTGCACCCTCGTACAGTTGGGTACTCAGATGAAAATTGTAACAAAACGTTTTTAGAAAAAGTGTATATGTTCACTTTTGTCAGAAAGCTACTCATATGCTATTTCTTCAAAAAATATTTAGCCTTTCATTTTAAAGAAGCTTTTTTTTATGACCATTTTTCTTTTTGAAATCCTAAGTGCATTTTATTAGAAAAGATATAAAAAGTTCCCAAACTTTATTTTTAAGCAATAGTTTGTTGCTAGGGGTCAGCGGCATAAGATTGTGACGTACTTAAATTCTGAAACAGTTTTAGCATTTTGAATAATGTGAAATTATTATTGGCAACAAATTTGCGTATTTTAGAGGCTAAAATTTTTGCACTCTCAAGGATTGAATGTTTCAGTACGTCACTGAATATTACTGCTAGATCAAGTTTGTTTCTGTATAAAAAAATCGATAATAGAAAAAAAATTATAGTAAAGTTGGAGAAAAGAAATCCAAATTTCATTCATATATAAACAGCGAGAAGGTTAAAATATACACAGAGTTAATATTTGTCTACTGTTGTAGTATACTAATCGCATCGTATGGCTTGTATATCAAATTAACAGCAAGAATTTTTATAAATATGATGAAAATAACATACTAAATAGATATATTAAAATTGTTAGCATCTCTCAAGGTTTCTTAAATCAATATTATAAAAAAATTTAAATAATTATTTATTCCTTTTTTATGTCGTGGAAAAAATTTTGTAAATGTTTTCTTATACTTAAATATATAACAATAATTATGCAAAATAAGCCCGCAGTAAACATTAAATTTAAACTGTTTATTCATTTTTTTTGATTGTTACTCAATTCTTCTATGATTTAATGTTATTTTCAAATTCTAAGATATTAGAAAACGTATTGATATTTTCTCTTAACTCATCACCAAAGAAAGAAAGGTAATAAAGACTTGAATAGATGAGATATTTGCACTAAAAGGAAGGCTCTTTGCTTTCTGTTGTGCGAGTAAAAATTTAAAAAATTATAAACGCCAAAATTCGACATCGAGAGTTTGATGATTTTCCCTACATTAAATGTACCCGAATACGAAAAAAACATTTTCTAGGAATTACTATATGTCTGTCCTTCGTCCGTCTTGTAAACACATACCGATTTCTCTCGTGTCGTCATTTTTCTCTACAATATCGTTTGCCATGCGCCCGATTCAGCGTAATAAAACTCGCAGTTTCGGCCTTGTGTCCAAGGACTTGACCGGGGACAACGGGGGATGACACTTTTATTAGGGAGTACACTAGAAAGTCTAGAGAAATACGCACATGGATGGAGTAATTGGAAAATTTCGGGATCTACAAAGAGCAAGTAGATCATTTCTTTCGTTGCTCTCGAGGAATTTATCTTTATGTTATTTTTTACTACAGAAGGAAAGTTGCTTCGGAACCCCGAGTCCAGTTAAAGTCGATCACGCAACACCATCCTGAACTCAGGTCAGGACGGCTCCCTATCAATAGCATCAATGAGATGCACAAAGAGAATTTAAAGCCAAACCAGCATAAGTAATAAAAGTTCAGTTTGTTTTTTCTTTTGCGTTCAATAAATAATTCCTGCAAATGTTGTGGATGCGCAAGAATAAAATAATACGTTCGATTACTTTTCCGGGTTGCCGACTCTATTTAGTCAATTTGCGACTTCCAGAAAAATCTGGGGGGGTGAGACACCCCCCCTACCCCCCCTTCGCCACGTCCCTGCCCCCCACCCATTCTTCTCATGAATCTGATATGAATAATCAAACACTTAATGTTAAATTACCGAAGATTACAGTACCTAAATTTTCCGGAATTATAAATGAATGGTTAACATTTTGGAACTCTTACGAAACATTAATACACAGTAATAAATCTTTAGATGACGTGAGCAAATTTAATTATCTAAAAGCTCATTTGTCTGGAACAGCTTTGGAAACAATTGAAGGGTTTTCCATTTCGAGTGAAAATTATGCAAAAGCTGTTACACTGCTAGAACAGAGATTCGGCAGAAAAGAAACTTTGGTAAATACACACATGAGTCAGTTATTAGAAATTCCCCCTCTTAAGCGTTCTAATGACGTAAAAAGTTTTCGGCAGCTGTTTGATAAAATACAAATTCATATTAGAAGTTTAGAATCATTAGGAATTAAGTCAGATACTTTTAGTACTTTATTATCTCCTGTGATTTTAAAGTCGCTAACAAGCGATTTAGTATTTGAATTTAATAAGGAATTCGGGGATAAATATTCACTCAGTGACTTGATTGATTTTCTAAACCGGCAATTAATCGCGAAAGAAAAAACTGAGTTATGTCTTCCAAAAGAGAAACCGCTTTTGATTCAAAACGTCAATCATTCGATTTGGCCGAGAGCCAAGGTCAAAATTCAGAACGAAAGAACGAGAAACGCGAATGAACTATTTGTTTATGATAACACATCAAAATCTAAGTTATGTCTATTCTGTGATGAAGCATCTCATTCAAGCATCAATTGTGCTTATGGGAGAGGCTTACCCATAGAAAAGCGAAAGTCCATACTAATTAAAAAGGGTTCTTGTTTTCGCTGTATTAAGCCTGGACATGTAAGCTCTTTATGCAGAGCAAGATTAAAATGTACCAAATGCGGGAAGAGGCATTTAGATATTATGTGTTACGGTGAAAATAAACGTTCAGATAATGAGAAGCCGGAGTCGAAAGAAGTCACTGAAAACACAACACTTGCAAATAACAGTTGTTCGAGGGAAGTTTATCTTCAGGCTTTGATTGCTTACATTAAAGAAAATAATTTGAAGCATTTTATAAGGGTAATTATAGATATGGGTAGCCAACGATCGTATATTTCCAAATTTACGGCTAGAAAGATGAAATTACAGGGGTTAGGAGAACAATGCGTGAATCATGGTTTATTCGGCGGAATTGAGCATGCAGAAACGCATCAAAGATATCGCATTAATCTTTCGAATGTTGATGGAAGTTATAACTTTGAGTTAGAAGTTTTAGATGAGAAAAAATATGTGCTTCCTTACCTAAAATGAATGATGCTCATTGTTTGAACCAGTTAAAAGATATGGGCATTCTGATAAGTGATGCGGCGATAAATGAAAGATCCTGTCTATATGAAAAGAATCCTGGTGAAATTCATTTGCTCATTGAAGCTGATTACGCTGGTAAATTGTTAACGGGAAATATAAAACATCTTTCGGGAAGTTTGGTTGCTGTGCAAACACTCTTGGGATGGACTGTAATGGGTAAATCTGATATTATAAACACTAACAAAAGTAATTCACTGTTAGTATTGTCATTGCATATAAATAATGCTAAGATTTCAGATCTCTGGAATTTAGATTCCTTGGGTATTAAAGAAGATAGTGCAAAACGTACTAAAACATAAACCCAGGAACTTGTTTTAGAACATTTCAGAGAAACGGTTAGTAGAGATAGTACTCGTAGATATAAGGTAAATTTACCCTGGTTAGATGGACATCCTCCTTTGCATGATAATAAAGAGTTAGCCCAAAAAAGGCTTAAACACACAGTTAAATCCCTGAAATCAAAGAATCGATTAAATGAATATCAAGAGGTTTTCAATCAGTGGGAGAATGAAGGCATCATTGAGCAAATTAATCCAAATAAGGTTAATCCTGAAGGTCTGGGGATACATTATCTGCCTCATAGAGCAGTGTTTAAAGACAACTCTACCACTAAAGTGCGTCCTGTATTTGACGGATCCGCTAAAACTAGAAACTCCGTATCTATAAATGAATGTATCGAGAAAGGTCCCAACCTTATTGAAATGATCCCAGCTATTCTAAATAGATTTAGATGGGGGAAAATTGGAGTTATTTCGGACATAAAACAGGCCTTTCTTCAAATAGCCCTAAATGAATCTGATAGGGATGTTTTACGGTTCTTGTGGTGGAAGGACGGAGATCCCCAAAACATAGTCACCTATAGACATTGTAAGGTCGTATTTGGCATATCATGCAGCCCCTTCCTACTTGCAGCAGTTTTGAATCACGTGCTAGATCAGGTAGAAGAGCCTTTGAGGAGTCTTGCAGTGAAACTAAAAGACTCGTTATATGTTGATAACTGCGTTGCAAGTGTGGACTCTGTTTCTGAGTTAGAACATTTTAAAACAGAGACTCAAAGAATTCTGAAGGTGGCTAAGTTTGATTTGCGTGGATGGAAAAATAATTTTCTTCCTGAGATAGAGGAAACTGTCCAAGATAGTTCAGGTGCCGTAGAAGAAAAAGAGGTATCAGTTTTAGGTCTAACGTGGGATAGGGAAGAAGACACTTTGTCATGCGAGATGATCCGAACGGAAAACGAAGGTGAACCAATTACCAAAAGGAAAATTCTGTCTGTAGCACACCAGCTATTCGATCCCATAGGGTTCACTTGCCCTGTAACATTAATTCCTAAATTGCTCCTTCAGGAATGTTGGAAATTGGGAATCTCGTGAGATTCAAAATTACCTGAAGATGTAATTAAAAAATTCAAAAAATGGAAAGATGAATTACATGAACTGAAATTTCTAAAAATACCTCGTAGACTTTCTAACTTAGATCTTAATGAGTCCAGTTTAACTCCTCACACTTTCTGTGATGCGTCTAAGTTGGCCTATGCAACTTGTATATTTCTAAGGGCAGAAAAAGAAGGGAAGGTAACTTGCCAATTAATTCAAGTTAGATCTAGAATTGCACCTTTAAAGGGAATATCCATACCAAGGATGGAATTACTCGCGTGCAATATTGGTGCTAGACTGGCCAATTCTGTGAAGAAAGATCTGAATCTGGTTGACATTGAATCATTTTTCTGGAGTGACTCCATGGACGCTTTGCATTGAATTAAGAAAGAAGGCCCCTGGATGACTTTTGTGTCCAATCCAGTTAACGAAATAAGAAGACTCTCGGAAGCCTATGAATGGAAGTTTGTTCCTGGAACACAGAATCCAGCTGATCTACCATCAAGAGGATGCTCTGTAAAAACCTTACTGAAGAAGCAATGGTACGAAGGACCTCCCTGGCTTAGAGATTCCAGAGATAAATGGGCAGATTTTGAACTGTCGCCTGATGAAAATATTATATACGCTGAAAAGAAGAAAACTGTAGTATCATCTTTGAATAAGAAGAATGATGAGCTTTATAACAATATATATTCCTACAAGAAAATAATTAGAATTACAGGTTGGATGTATAGATTTTATGAAAACTCTAAAGGATTTAACAAGAAATCCGGAGAATTGTCTGAAGAAGAAATTAAAAGAGCTGAGCTTAAGATTTTGAAAAAAATACAAGAAGACTCATTCCATAACGAGAACACTCAACGTCTGAAACCTTTGGCAACTTTTACAGATGCTGATGGAATTTTAAGTATAAAAACGAAACTTACCATGAGAGAAGAAGATGACAATTTTAAAGTTCCGATTGTTCTACCATCTAATCATCATGTTGTAAAGAGTCTCATTTTATACAAACATCAAGAACTTGGACATCCAGGAGTTCAATCCTTAATGGTGGCTCTTAGAGAAAACTATTGGATACTTAAGAGTAGAAGAACAATAAAGAAGATAATCAAGACCTGCATCATTTGTAAAAGGTTTAGTGTCAAACAACCAGAAATACCAGAAGGAACGCTACCAGAAGATCGAGTAAAAAATGCATCGATTTTTGAAGTTATTGGAGTGGACGTAGCGGGTCCTTTGATTATAAAAGAAAGCAAGAAGGTCTGGATTCTTATTATCACCTGTGCGGTTTATCGAGCTGTGCATTTAGAACTGCTGATGTCTCTATCAACAGACAATTTCATTCTGGCACTAAGAAGATTCATAGCGCGTAGAGGACGTCCATCGATCATCTACTCTGATAATGGAACCAACTTCATCGGAATGGACAACTCTCTGAAAACTATCAACCTAAGAAGATTAGGAATGTCATTTTCTCCTATTACCTGGAAATTCATTCCTCCGGCAGCACCGTGGTGGGGTGGATTTTCGGAGAGGTTGATAGGTCTCTTCAAAAGAATCTTAAGAAAAGTATTAGGTCGCACCTCTTTAAACTACCAAGAAATTGAGACCTTATTGTGTGATTGTGAAAGCCAATTAAATTCCCGGCCTCTAACCTACGTTAATGATGATCCAGACGATTTATATCCATTAATACCTGATCTGTTTTTAAAGGACATCCGTAAAAGTGTTACAGCAGACTTAGATAAAATAAGATCAACTGATAAAAAAGAACTGAATAAACGACTCATTTATCGAAATAGAATGATGTCTGATTTACGCATCAGATCTCGCAACGAATATTTGAGTCAGTTGCATCAACGCTCAACAATTCGAACACGAGTCTATAAACCTAAAATAGGGGATATTGTCTTACTACGGAGTGAAAACCTAAAAAGAATACACTGGCCCTTGGGAAGAATCCTGTCCATCTATGCCAGCAAAGATGGAATAGTAAGAAGAGCAAGGATCAAGACTAAATCAGGAATTGTGATCAGACCCATTTGCAAGCTTTCTTTAGAACTAGATGGAGAAAGCCTCATCACCAACGAGGACGAAGTTCCAGATACTCCAGGAGATCCTGAAACACAAGACGTTCCTGAGTCGAATACAGTCGCCACCAGAGCTGGACGACAAGCTCGACCACCATCCAGATATAGACCATAGTGCTGAGTTTCAGTTGGATAAACCCTGAAACCCAAAAGGGGGAGTGTTCAAAACAGACTGAACTACCCTCTACCACGTGACTTTCTGACTTTCCATCAAGTCCGGACTTGCTCTTCCAAAGGGCGTTTCGGCTTACCTCGAAACTGAAACTAAAACTCTTGATGTGAAACTCAAACTTACGCCATTACTGTTCTCTTCTAATCTTTTGCTTCTAGCTTCATGTACGTGTGTTAGTTCTGTGTTGTGATTTTGTGCAAATTCAGTCAATATAATGCTTTTTAAATTTGAAAGCATGATTCAGCGTGTATTATTCCGTCGTGAGTGAATCAATCTAATGGATTAACAAAGTTTATTGCAGATTCGTCGCAAGCTCTCCCCGGGTCGACAAAAAAGGTAGGATCTTTTTGATATTCAATTTGATTTGAATAACTTCTTACCATTTCTGAATAAAAATAAGATTAATTTCTTGACACACCTTCTTTATGGCTTCATATGTGGTGCGGCCATTAATGCCATCATCCCAACGCCTCTGCCACTTGGCCAGTTCTCACTGCTTGAGATCTTGTCATGCACTGCTTCTGGGAAGGGGGACCGTGAGCACTGCTGCCTCCGTGGACGTGATTACCTCTTTGGCCAGCTGATCAGCTTTCTCGTTCCCCAGGTGCCCTACGTGAGCTCTAATCCAACCCAACCTGATGTTATGAGTGTTGTACAGAGAATCTTGAATGGATCTGGCTATTGGGCTATTGGATTTCTGGTTTAACAGGGCTTTCAGGCTGGATTGGCTGTCGCTCCAGGTCGTTACTTGTTTTTGGTGATTTTGGGCATATTTAACCACTTCTTGGAGAGCTATTAGTTCTGCCTGGAATATAGAATTATTTGGAGGGCCATATTAACAAATCTCCACGCCCTGGGCTAGAGATAACTGGCCCCATCAGAATCTTAACTAGGAATTTCAACACCTGTGGCCTAAAGAAAATATATATCTAAAAAAATTAATAAGGAGCAAAAAAAGACGGAAAAAGTTTTACTTTCTCGTATACGAAGTATAAAAAGAGAAAGTATTGTAATCGTCAAAAAAATTCGAACTCGAGATTTTGAAGAATCTCCACGTTTTAGACCTCCCTGAGTCTGAAAAACACAATTTTGAAATTATGTCTGCTGAAATTTGGTATGTGATCTTGACACATAATTTGTAGGTTCCTATCAAATTTTGGACAAAATCCGTCTAAGGGAACTCTGTCTGTTTGTTCGCGTTAATGTGAACACTATAACTCAAAAACTTGAATAGCTAGATGGATAAAATTTGGTACACAGCTTTATCATCAGGAATGTAGGTCCGTATAAAATGTCGGGCCAAATCCCTCAAAGGGTTGACTGTCTGTCGGTCTGTATAATCACATACTTTTGATCGCAATAACTTCTTAACAAAATTACTTAGATAAATAAAATTTTGCGTGTGGCCTTCTAACCTTAATTGTAGATTTGGGTCCAATTTTTGTGTCAATCGGTTTAAAAAAAGGCGTTCAATTTTGCATTTTTGCTTTCTTCAATATTCTACGACGCAAAAAACCCGACTGATCTTGGCTCACTGCCAAATTGTACCCACCCTCTTCGCTCTTTCGATGAAGAGCTTCGGTGTGACGTTTCGCGTATTTTTTCTCTCCACTGCTTTAGTAAAGCTTGTTCGTTTTAGTGTCTTTTAACTTATTTTTTTCTCTACATATGTTAGGGAGTTTACGAGGAAGTTTAGGGGAGACCACTGGTTTAGGGGAGACTGGTTCATATTTAAAATTATAATTCAGTAAATTCTTCGGTTCGAAATTAAAATACTAAGAAAAATCAGTGTAGTAAAAATCAGTGTTGATCTTTGGTGCCTCTGGGCTATAGCCCAATTAACCCATTGGATAATACAGCTCTGACGTTATATCAGTTGGGGGTCAAAAATCCTCCTATAGGTTTGTTGCACTTTGGAGAGTAGGTTGCAGACTCGGCAGTGGCGTAGTGAGGATAAGTGGCGCTTGGAGCGTGGTATTATTTTTTCGGCCTCTCACCTTATTTGACTTTAAAAAAATGGCGTGTGTGCATTAATATTTTGTTTCTGTCGTGCCTCCTTAGGCTGTCACCTGGACATATATACCCCCCCCCCCTCTTTTCCCCATCGACGCCACTGCGACTCGGATGTCGTCATCGATATTTGATCTCGGCGAAAATTAATGCGTCTATCTCCAACGAAACTGCAGTAACTTCAAATCGTGGCTTTAAATTAATGAATTCGATTAAATCGCAACGAAGGTCCTTCGTATGTCATCACTCAAAGTGCAAAAGGTCAAACTTCAGGATTTTTTTATATATATATTTAAAACCCACACCTGTTCGGCCTACCCGAAAGGGTGTAAGGCCTTTAGCAGACCGGGGGAGAAATATAAAAGCAATATAAGAATATCAATATGACATGAAAAACATAAAAACATCACAAACTCAGCTCAGAACGTTACAAACATTGCAAAAAAGGGACAACAACGGAATCAATAAAGTAACCAAAAACACACACACACTCACAAAAAACAATACGCCACTGAATCGATATTACACTTGGAGAGAACCATAAATTAATTCAATTTTGTTTGATTTTTTAATCACCAGATCTAGAACCAACATTAAAAATATTCAAAACACTCAAAAGGAGGAACCCTCTGTATGCATTCAAACGAGCAAAACACAAGCGCAAGTTCAGCACAACACGCCAGCAAAAAGAAGGAGGCAATAAAAATTTTTGTCAAGTATCATTAAATATCCCACAAAAGAGCATCAAACACAGACCCCGTGGTCTCTCACCAGTCCAGAAAACAATAAAATCCACCAAAGTCGACGTCAGTCAAACAACAATAAAAATACAAGAATAAAATAATCAAATTTTTAAGATAAGAAGGATAAAAACCAGGTGGCCAATTGGGATTCATTCTTCAGGAATGCCATTTGTTTGAAATCCACTAGTTGGTACCTCTTCATATCGCCAACGGATGCCAAGTCGCCAATGCCTAAAAGCAAGATATCTGCTAAGGTAAACAACGAAATGAAGCGTTAGTAGTTAAAGATTAGATACATACGGCCTTATTCACCATCCATGTTTAAACCATGATCAGCGGTTAAATGATAGTTCTTCTATAATAATGCGAAAGGTGACCGAAATGCATTGCCAAATGTATACTTTCGGTTGCTATATTGGCATGGTATCTCAATTTCTCTGAAGCGATTTTAAATTACCCTAGCCTTCGAGCAAACGAGTTTCTCGCCAACTCGCCAGTTAGATACATCAGCGATTGTCTTCGGTCAGCATTCGCTTGTTCGTAAATTCCCTTTTAACCGCTGATCAGGATTTAACCATGGATGGTGAATAAGGCCGTTAAAGTTTTAAAAAATTTTCCTTTTTACCGGGGAATTCATAGATCTTGTTTCGAACCTTCGTAGGCTGTGTTCGCTCTGTTTACCATATCGTATATATTAGCAGCCATCTTGCTTTTTTGGCATTGGCGACATGAAGGGGTGCCAACTAGTGAATTTCAATCAAATGGAAACTTTGGACCAAGTGCACGACCGTTTGCACTTGAGTGACGATATGTGGCCCTTGTACACGTTAAATTTGCCGTTGTTGGTCCTCACGTTGGTGTGCTCTGGAATTTTGGAGGGTTGAGTACAAATTGAGGTGCTGTCAGCATCTGACCACCCATTACAAATACGAGGCCAGTCTCTAAATAGCCCTTGTGTAGCTTTGAAACGATAAAATTTCTAAACCATTTTAAGTTATAATGAAGCGGTGTACCAAATTGTATCTATCTAGCTATTCAAGTTTTTGAATTATAGTGTTCACATAAATGCAGACAGACAGACTTCCCGTAGACGGATTTTGTCCAAAATCTGAAAGAAACCTACAAATTATATGCAAAGATCACATACCAAATTTCATCCCCGCAACTCTAATAGTTTTCGAGTTATCAGTTCACAGACACACAGACATAATTCCAAAATTTTGTTTTTCGGACTCAGGGAGGTCTAAACGTGGAGATTCGTCAAAATCTCGAGTTCTAATTTTGTGACGATTTTCAATATTTTCTCTTTGCGTACTTCGTATACGAGAAAGTAAAAAACGATGGCTCGATTGAGAATCAGAAAACTGAACTATCCCCGCCCTGCCTTGGCATCCGGGTCAGTTGAAGAACGATCGCTGCAACATCTAGGATACTGAGGTCGGAGTACTAACGACCATGTCCGGGCCCCTACCGAAGGAGGTACGTATCATCATCGGTGAGGGGTAACTTAACCCACACCTTTATTGTACCCACGTTCAGGAACGAGAAACCGCGTTCTTATTTGGCGGCTTTTCATCCTCGTACTCGTGGTACCCCCAGGTGGGACGGCGCGATTGAGAAATAAAAATTATATTGAATTTTCATATAAGTGATTCATCCTAGAAATTTATAACAATTGTATAAGCACAACTGTGCTACTTGCTTCTCAAAATATTGGTTTCATTAAATCTGAATAGCTTTTTTCTGATCTCGTATGGACTAATAAACGACCTTAAAAAATGGAGAGTTTGTTAAATAAGAATATCATAAAATTACATAATTTGAAAGGACCATATGTTTCCTCACAAAACTGCACGCTCGTCAACTGAATGTTCGATAAAAATGCGAAATTACCACATTTTTTTTCAAATCCTTCACTTTGCATCTGTTAAAATTCAGTTACTTTTTTTATATACGAGGGTAAGTCCTTAATTAAGTCACAAAACTAATTAAATAATTAATAACACTTAAATTAAATAATTTACCATGATAATCACTTGGAAAAGATTTTACATTTTCAACTCTCCACCAATGTTGATGCACTTGTCCCATCGTTTTATCAGCACCTTACAATTCCAGCTGCATAAAATTCTTTGAGTTGCTGTCTCATCCACAGTACGACTTCGTGTTGAATATCGTCATCCATCTGCCAAGATGTTTTGCGCCTCAAGACGTTTTTAGTGGACTAAATAGATGAAAAAATCGCTGAGTGCTAAGTCTGTGTTGGTCAGATTGGCTGCAGCATCCACCTTACAGCCAGACTTAGCCTCAAGCAATTTTCATCTCCCACGATGAGATCTTGACGGCGTTCAACACCTTCTGTGGATTGGATGAGACAGCAACCCAAAGAATTTTATGCAGCTGGAATTGGGGCATCAACATTGGTGGAGATTATGCTGAAAAATAAAATTGTTTCGAAGTGATTATCTTGGTAAATTATTTTTTCTAATCTTTTGTGACTTATTTAATGACTTACCCTTGTACATTTTCCTCCCTTTCGATTTTTTTCCCGACTCATTTAATCCGGAATCGATTAGATATTTTACTCACTTCTGTTCTACTTTAGAATTTATCAAAACGCCAAACGATGTTAAGCAATATTGTTGCCCATTTTCTGGTTTATTCTAACTATTTATCAGTGCCAGGTGTTAAGTGTGTTGTGAGAAAATGCCATCTTTCGCATTCGAGATCAGTTTCAAAGCTCTTATCGTTATCTTAATAATAGCAGATCACCCGGCGTTTCACGGTCATTTTCGTATCAAAACCTTGAGATGGAGAGATAAAGGAATTTAAAAAAAACTGCAAGTGCTTTTTTATATATGTGGTTTATAAACCACACCCGTTATCAAAGGGTTAACTATAGTAAAGAAGCGGTCATCTAATTACAGTGAAACCTCTTCGAACGGCCACCCCTGCATAGCGGCCACCCTTCTTAACGGCCAATTTTTCATGGCACGGATTTTTCGGCCCATAGACCCAATGTTAAAATAACCCCTAGCAACGGCCACCCATCCCCTCTGAACGGCCGCCGGGTGGGTTCGCCCATCCCATTTAACAAACGCATCGGTTAGTGATTTACTTTTTAAACTGAAAAACGAACTTGAAAAAATGGATTTTTCCTGAGAAGGTTAAAAACTTAAAACAGTCACAAATTGTATCCTTTTTTCAAAAAATGTAAAAAATTATTAAATAAAGTACTATTTTCTCTTTACATAAGTCTCAAACTTCATTTTAAATAAGAAATATGTGTCAGACTTGTTTACATTATGTATTATAGCAATTATCTTGTAATTGTAACGAAAACCCTTCAGAGCGGCCACCCCCTCTGAGCGGCCAATTTTTCTCGGAACGGAGGGGTGGCCGCTCAGAGAGGTTTCACTGTACATAGTAAATGTGAAACAGAAGCGAGAGTCAAACTGCGTGATCAGCAGCCAGCGTGTGAAAATATAATACATATAGCAAGAATATGAGGTTTACATTATAAAATAATATAAACATACTTGTCAAACTTCTCAAAGTATTTGTTTTCCTGGTAGAAAATCGAAAATGTGTTTTGATGTGATTATCTGCAAATACATAACCACAAATAGGTGCTATTAGAATAAACGATTTTACATAAAATCACCCCAAAATCGGCAGGCACAATATGCGATTTAGTTTCCGTAAGAACATTGCACTTATTTTCATTTTATTACACCCCAAAAATTTAATTTTAAAATGTTGAATATCATATAGCTTGAAAATCTGAAAAATTATGATATTTTTCATTACGAAAAGTATCGAAAAATATACTACTACCCAGAAATAAGTAAAAAAGGTTTCGAAAATGCATAATGCTTACAGATATATTTACTTTCTCGTATACGAAGTATACAAAGAGAAAGTATTGTAATCGTCAAAAAATTCGAACTCGAGATTTTGACGGATCTCCGCGTTTTAGACCTCCCTGAGTCCGAAAAACACAATTTTGGAATTATGTCTGTATGTCTGTCTGTGTGTGTGTCTGTCTGTGAACACGATAACTCGAAAACTATTAGAGCTACGGAGATGAAATTTGGTATGTGGTCTTTAAACATAATTTGTAGGTTTCTGTCAAATTTTGGACAAAATCCGTCTACGGGAAGTCTGTCTATTTGTATGTCCGCGGTCATGTGAACGCTATAACTCAAAAACTTGAATAGCTAAATGGATAAAATTTGGTACACAGTTTTATCGTTATGAATGTAGGTCCGTATAAAAGTTTGGGCCAAATCCGTCAAAAAGAGGCGTTCAAATTGCATATTCAATTTCTTTTAATCCGATTCTCATGCGCATGCGTATTGGTAGCAATCTGTTATTGTTGTAAATTTTGTTTACAACAATAAATAATGTTTTCAAGCATCAATTGTTAACAATTTTTTTATTGTTGTAAATCAAACCGATCTCATTATTTCAGCAAATCTTTTATTCACGCGCGTTTGCAATTGTTACGGTTGTGGTAGTATAAATTGTTTTCTTGGGAATTCAATTCCAAAGCAGAATTTTCGCTTTAGTATTCATTGCATTGCCTATTTTATCGCGCCTGCTTCAAAGTAATATTTTTTTGAAACGTGGCAACAGATATTTGATTTCAGGTTTGTTTGTTTTTTTGTTTTACTTTCTCGTATACGAAGTACACAAAGAGAAAGTATTGAAAATCGTCAAAAAATTAGAACTCGAGATTTTGACGAATCTCCACGTTTAGACCTCCATGAGTCCGAAAAACAAAATTTTGGAATTGTGTCTGTCTGTCTGTGAACATGATAACTCGAAAACTATTAGAGTTGCGGGGATGAAATTTGGTATGTGATCTTTGCATAGAATTTGTAGGTTTCTTTCAGATTTTGGACAAAATCCGTCTACGGGAAGTCTGTCTGTCTGCATTTGTGTGAACACTATAACTCAAAAACTTGAATAGCTAGATAGATACAATTTGGTACACCGTTTCATTATAACTTAAAATGGTTTAGAAATTTTATCGTTTCAAAGCTACACAAGGGCTATTTAGAGACGGGCATCGTATTTGTAATGGGTGGTCAGATGCTGACACCTCAATTTGTACTCAACCCTCCAAAATTCCAGAGCACACCAACGTGAGGACCAACAACGGCAAATTTAACGTGTACAAGGGCCACATATCGTCACTCAAGTGCAAACGGTCGTGCACGTGGTCCAAAGTTTCCATTTGATTGAAATTCACTAGTCGGTACCCCTTCCGGCCTTATTCACCATCTATGGTTAAACCATGATCAGCGGTTAAATGATAGTTCTTCTATAATAATGCGAAAGGTGACCGAAATGCATTGACAAATGTATACTTTATTGGGTTGCTATATTGGCATGGTATCTCAATT
>BGPR01037095.1:0-15260 GCA_013235015.1 Araneus ventricosus
TTTGTTTCTGTAAAGTTATGCGCCGAAAGATATAGATTAGTTATGTTAGTGATTTTAATCATTATTCATTGATTTGATCAAGTTTAAATATTTGTAGAAGCTTCTAATTTAAGCTGATATTTGGAAGTTACTATTTTTGTTTTGTTCAATCCTCGCTTTATCCGATGCCTAAAAGAAAAAGAGGAATTGCAGGGGATGCTGCCAGTAGACGGGAGGCAATTAGAAAATGTTAAAGGAGAGTTGTTGAAACTGAAGAAGAAAGAAGCCGCCGATTGTCAACTATGGCACAACGTGGCCAGGACAGAAGAGTGGAAGGAACAGAAGAACAAAGAAATAGCCGATTGTCAGACATGGCACAACGTGGGCAAGAGAGAAGAGCCGAAGAAACAGAAGAACAAAGAAATAGCCGATTGGCAGTAATGGCACAACGTGGCCAGAGAAGAAGAGCAGAAGAAACAGACAAACAAAGAGATAGCCGATTGTCAGCCATGCTACAACATGCAAGAGAACGCCGTCTAAATATTATTGAAGGACAAAATCACCATCAGATACAAACTTTTTATGCAGCTAGAACTGTTCTGAACTGAAGAACACAACTGTGGAGAAATGGACAATCTCTGTCTGAAATGCGGAGGGTTGTATTTCCGGGATGAAAAGAATACCACAGGAATTTACACTCATTGTTGTCATAATGGAAATATAATTGAGCAGGCTTCAGTTTATCCAGTGGAAATGAAAGGATTGATGGATGGCTCCGATGAATTATCAGTGCATTTCAAAAATAACATAAGGTCGTACCAGTGTTTCAATGGGTGCACAGATTGTACCGTCTACAAAGAGAGGAGCGTATTGCTTCAGAATTCATGGCCAATTTACCACAGGACCTCTCATCCACACGCAGCTGAAGCAGGAGGTGAAAACACTAATACAACACACTTCAACAATATTATAACACACATTAGGCATGTGTCACGTGACCTCAGGTATTATTCGATTTAGCCCGTGCAACGCCGGGCCATACAGCTAGTTATTCCTTATTTTGAGATATTGATTTATTTCCAAAGATTCGCATTTTGTCCTTCTTTCTTCGGATTCATTTTATTTCATACAAATCGCGCAGTGAACGTACTTTAGTCAGACACCTCGCTCGTTACTATGAATCGACTCTCTGACCTATACACATGACTAAATTCATATTTAAGGTATTTTTGCATGTATTTCAGATACGGCAGTTGTGGAATAGCTTAATTTGAGGAAGTTAATCAACCTGAAAGTAGACACCCTCACATACACATACTCGCATACACAGGCGAACACACTCAGAAAATCTCTTTAGAAATAAAAAAATAATCAGAGCTTTTTGAGTTATATTGGCACATTTCTAGTGTCCATATCTGTTTAAAGAAAAGAACATACAAATCGAGTTGATTAATGTCGGTACATATTTATCCATTATGAAAACCAAACATTATCCATGAACACTAGCCAGACAATGCTTTTTACTATAGGATCATTTTTTAAAAGCATATGAATATAAAAAACACTGACTGTAAATATTCTAAAAATATTTAGTTTAGAACGAAATATTTGTTTAGTTAGAAGGTACATTGTTTTACCGACTATCTCTAGTTCTATATATTTTGATCACTGAACTTCTTTTAAAACAAGCTTCCAATATTTTTTACATTATTTTATTTTGGTCTGGAATTTGATGTTTTCTTTGCATATCAGTCTTATAAACTTGCTACATTCTGGTTTCCATTCTGTAACATTCCATCGTTCAGTTTTGCTGTCAACATTCATCACTAAGAAAACTAGTGCTAAGATTTGACGAAATATCTTTAGAGTTTGGTGTTTTTTTCTATGTTTTCGGTACCGGAGAAGTACCCATAATTAGAAGTTTAATTTAGTTATATTAACATCTTGTTTTGAAAGAACACTATGGCTAATTTGAAACGGAACTCGTAATTTTGAACACCTGACAGATAAAGAGGGATTCCTTCCCCAAGATTCCACACCACGCTAGGGGGAGGTCATTTGGCTCCCTAAATATGATATGATTTAATGTGCAAAAGGACCATTATACGACCATTTCGAACCTTGAAATCTCCGGCCCGAGACTTTACCAATAGGCAGTCACGGACCTGCCTAAGATTATAATAAAAGCTAGAAGAATGAAAATTGTAGTAGAGTCCCTACGATCTTCTGACATGAACATTTAAACATTTCCCCCCAGTGACCTGCCAGCGACATACCAAATGCTTTACCACTGAGCATGGACACGAAGTTTACCGAACCTGCTAGAAGCTTTCACCCTATCCCGTTAATACCTTTCTTAAATTTGGTTACTGACGAGACGATAGAAACATTAAAGACCCGATAACTTTACCAATCTACAAAGGTAACAATATGGTACCCCCAACACAACAAAGGATATCTTTAGATTCTATAAGCTGTGTACAATAATTATCAAAAAATTTTACTTAGAAACATGCAGGTTTAAGTCTGCAAATGTGGGTTACTAATATTATGGTGATGCTAGTTTTTAAACTTCAGATTATATAAATTTAACATTATGCACTAAAAATAGCATAATGTATTCAACAAATTTATTTTTATAATATTTAATCTTATGTTTAACACAGTATTATAAATTCTGTACAAAAAGTAAGTTTTCTTGCCTTCTTGTCTGAAAATCGTTCATTATTTCCTTAATGTCAGTGTTGTAAGAAAGGTCCTTGGTATTATTCCAGACATGGGGAGGGTGCACAAATGTGAAAGGGAAATTATTTCCCGTTCCTTGGGAGCTCTCACGTCTATTAAACCTTTTATTTACCTTCAGTTTCCCACTTTTTTCTCCACCCCGAACTTCCAAGAACAGCACGGGCAGTAGCATGAATTTTCATGACCACGGGCCACCCTTAATTAGAAAATCCCTTTTTATTTTGAGTTTTATTAAAGGTGTTAGTTGTTGCACGCATGGGGGTCGCTCTAGATCTGCTAAAATTATTTGGATTATTAAAAATAACTACAAAATATGTTGCGACACATTTTCCTAAAAATAAGGAATTTAAGATTTGTGATCTAATTCGAAAATCAGATTTGATCCCCAACCAAATAAAGGTATTAACAAAAAAGAGTTTGCAATTTTATGTATTAAAAATCATTTTTTGGGATTGATTTAAAATATTCAACGTGTTTGGTTATCATATATCTCTATAGTAATATTGTCAAAGTTTTCGCACCTCAAATTTAGGAGTCTAAGATGGAACTGTAAGAGAGGTTTTGTGGAAAATATTTAACTTCCACTGAAGCATTTAAACGGCGCACTGAACAGTTTCTCAAGTATCTTCATAATAGTATGTTCATTTTCTTAAGCGAAACGAGACGGATTGAAATCAAGAATGCTGTGCGACAAGTCACAGAAAGTCGTCCCATCGCCAATCTGTTCGAAGAATCACAAATTCAGTACAATTTCATTAGCAGGGATATTTTTTCTTTGCACTGTGCTAGCGATGGGGCGACTTAGTGTAGCTCGATGCAGCAGAATTTCATAACACGCAAGATATACTTGGTCTAATTTGGAGTGAATACGTGAAAAAAATTACTAGATTTTTCATTAGCTAGAACAATTCTAGCTATGTTTGTACAGTCAATATTAAGACTCGAAAAGAACAAAGTCAACAAATTAACAATTCCTTGGCTAACTACTGCAATGGCAGCTACCATAGCGGTCATAAGGTTCTTAAATCTAATACCAATTTCGGCGACTTCTCGGAAAAACGAATGGCTGCTGAAAAATTCAAGTTTGACAACAATTTGGACTCTTTACCGTATTTTCGAGTAAATTTCCAGTATATTTCAGTTGTTAATGATAATATATATTTTTGGAATGATTTCTACTTTTTCATTACCTGCGATAAAAAATCGAAATTGGTGCATGAATGTTGGCAGTTATTATAAAATTTAAAATCTTACATCGAAACACACCTTAAAAGCTTGCATAGAAATGAAAACACTATTGAGCAGTATTAATTAGCTACAACATTTGAATCAGAACAAATTTATACTTACAAATGTCTTCGAAGCCCTTTAATGGTGGATTGTTGTTTATTTTCAAGATATTCGTTCAACCGAATTAACTTAGCAAAATGTTTGAATAACAATTTTTTAATCGCTTAAGAGAAAATTTTTTCTACCGTTTATTGCTTCTACAGGACTACAAGTGATGAAAAACAATGAACTGTCTTTGATTGTTAAGAAGGTAACAATATTTTTAACTATTGAAATGGTTGTGTGCTGATATAAAGAAAGACAAAATAGAGCATAATTTTAAGATATTGATTGTTTAATTCATTTTAAATTGTCCCATTATTGTATATGTGCGTTGTTGAAATTTTCAGAATTGTTGGATTCGAAATTATTCTCAATAAACGTACTGTAATTTTATTTTTCACACATATATATATAAAAGATAGGTTAGGCATATAAATATTTGTTAAAATAAACTCTAAGGGTAAACATCTAAACACACAATGATTTGAATGAACACACAATGAAACAAACAAGAAAAAACTATACAAATGGAGCTATGCCAGCATGGGCCAATTAAACAAGGTATGAGTTTATGTGGGCCACAAAATAAACCCTTCAGTTTTGTGGAAAACATATATTTACTTCGAAAATACACAGGTAAAGGGTAAAGTTAATGTTTTATTTCTTTCTCTACTACTGACTTTCCTACTTCGAAGGGTATCTCTTCCACAGTGATTAATTTCAATTGTCAGTTATTCTGGATATAACAGGTGTCTTATTTCCTTTGTGCAAATTATTGCTTCCACCCATAAGTACTTCCACATGAAAAATTTAATTTTTCCTATTCTCCAGTGTTTTAAAACTTAGTGGCAAATATTTGTGAAATTCAGGCATCCCAGCTTCCTGAATTTCGCCTTCAAATCTGAGCAGAATTGAATCTCAATTACCTCCATCTACATACGGTTGTATCCTGACTATATTCTTTGGAGAAAATGGAAGCGAAGAAAGAAAATTTTTCTTCCAAGAATTTAAATTTTTCAAATCTTGTTTCATTTTTAGTTCTAAGGCCTAAAATGTTTTGCTGAGATTTGTTTTTAATAATTATGAATAATCAGAAATTTAGAAAATAAAGCTACTAAATATTTATTTAAATTTTTGTTATTTACTGTTATGTTTGCTGGGCTGCGAGTTTAACACTCTTGTCCTATACAATCACAGTATGACTTGTTTTGTGTTTCATAGTAAAGTAAGTACAAGTCGAGCTACCCTACCTCTTTACATTCGGTCCATTTAAATTTCCAAAATATTTGGTGTGGAAAAATGCTTTCGTATTTCACCGACAGATGGCAGCCCGTCACGTTTATCTTTGAGCATAGCTATCGCACCGGGCAAAGCCAAATTGCAAGTCGAAAGTTTTTATTAGAGAAAATGATGAGAAGTTCAAGACTGTTTTATCCAATGGTCTAATCAGGCTGTAACCCAGGGGGTATTCAAAGGTTTCACTCCAAGGTATTGAACAAAGGGTGGCTCTGGGAATGAAGCCTAATTATTCTGATTCTTTTTTAATATTGAACCAACCAGGTTATACAATTAAATTTATAATCAAGCCTTGTAATTAGGCATCCATCGATTTTATAGTGTTGCACAAACCCCATAAATTAAAAAAGTATATTTTTGCCTCAATCAATCAAAAATAATAAAAATGTTAAATAATATAACAAGTGTCAATATATGTTTTATAATCTTAATTTAAATATTAAGTACGTTACTGTGTCTTTGTTCTAATAAATACGTAGAACAGAATTGGAAAAATACTACTTTATACAATGTAACAGTTAAAAGTATTCTATATATATAAAATAGGAAAGTATGTGTGAGTTCGTATTTTAGTTCTCTATGCGCACCCACAAAATTGGACTTATGAGTACCAATTTTGTCACAATGACGGATTAGTGTAAGGGGAAGCTAACGCCGTAAAAACTATTTTAAAATTCGAATTAGAGTTTTTTTATTTACTTTTATGTGGTACATTCGAGAGATTTTGTCTGTTATTCTTTTACAACTCTACTTTTCATTATTGAATAAAATTCAATTTTTTTTCATTGTCTAAACAAATATTCATTTGAGAGTTTCTCTTCCATTTTTTAAAGCTAAGGTAATATGTTTTAAACCACCTGTCACTCTACTGGACGTAAAATGTGTCGCGCCAATTTAATAATGAAATCAAATGTATATTTTGTTTAAGGAATTAGAAAGTAAAGTTGACAACTACAAAATTAGTGACAATATTTACTGTGAAAAACAGAGGCGGGCATATGAAAAATTATGGATCCCGAACAACGCTGTGTTTTCAGCTAGTAAATCAGTGTCGGTGCAAGCTGGCTTGTAAAATAATAATAATAATAACTTTCGCAAATATTGCTATATAATGTCTGAAACAGCAACTCTCATCTCTAATTTGTGGAGCAAATTTGGGGCTTCTCTTAAGTGGCGCCTTGGAGAGAGAATCTCAGGTCGTTGATGTCAATTTTTAAAATGAAAGAAGCGTGTGAAATAATATAACCATACTCCACTCTCCCTTGCTAAGTCTGTCAGGGGTGGAAAATTCACCTTAGGTTCAGTTCCTCTCACCTTCGCCACGCCACTGGATGCCTACAATACTTGTTGCCTAATTTAGCCACCAATGCAATGTCTTAAGCGTGCTGTGGCGTAAGACTAAGGGGTGAGGGATGTGTGGACAGTCTTAGAGGACAATGGAGCAAAATACAAGTGCGTATTTTTCATTTCTTTAAGCTGATTGTGATTTTTTTCCGGTCCCAGCTTATGGTGGCTGTTCTGTGCAGGTGGCGTCGTTTCCTGGGTGGAAAGAATGATGGGGGGGGAGAGAAGAAAATTTTCTTTTTTATTAGTAGAGCAGAGTCTCCATTAACATGATTCTTATAAACTCCTGCTCAAAAAAAATAAGCATCAAACACGAAAAGACGCGGAAAACATGCAGAACGCTCAATAAAAACACTCAATTTACATATGAGGTAGAGGTTGCTTCGCCGAATGCAAATAGGCAACCTAAATTAGCATTAAACGCAATCCCGCGGTCATACCGCAACGCCTTAAAAAGGGGATTGCCCGACCTATGCTTCAGTTCACAAGCCGCGATAGTTCCACGAAATCTGAGATAGCCAAAGCGTAAAGCATGAGTAGAAGAAACCATTTGCACGACGAGATGCGTTGGAGGGCTGTCGGTATGTTGCAAGCTGGTGCAAGACTATCTGCTGTTGCCAGAGTGCTGAATGTGCATCGTAGTGTCATTTATAGGCTCTGGAATCATTAATCATTTGTGGATCAAGACGATAGTAGAAGACGTCAGTCTGGACGCCGGAGAATCACCACAACGGCAGAAGATCGCTACCTGTTGCAATGTTCCAAACGCCGGAGGACACTAACAGTGCAACAGCTGGCGTCGCAGCTCTCTGTTGCTGCAGGAAGGCCCATATCCCGCCAAACTATGTCGCGCAAACTGCATGAAGGAGGACTGTTCGTACGACGACCTGTTGTTTGTGTGACTTTGTCCCCAGCGCACGCCAGAGCGCGATTGCATTGGGCCCGTGAACATAGCAATTGGACACCAGAGCAGTGGAGACACGTACTCTTTACGGATGAGTCTCGATTTAACATCCAGAACGATTCCCGAAGGCGAATGATATGCCGAGAACCAGGGATACGCTATCGGGCGGCAAACATCATCGAATGAGACCATTACAGAGGTGTCGTGTTACTTGTCTGGGTACAGATAGCAACAAACGGCCGCACCGACCTTTACGTGTTCGCTGGGTGTTCCGTCACAGCTGTCCGATATCGCGATGTAATCCTACACCCTCTTGTGAGGCCTATTATAGCTGCAATGGCTAACGACACGATATTTATGGAAGATAACGCCCGCCCGCATAGAGCGAGATTGGTGCGGAGTTATCTGTAGAGTGAAACAATTCCACAGATAGCGTGGCCTACTAGATCACCGGACCTGAATACCATAGAGCATGTGTGGGACATGTTGGGAAGGCGGAATGGAGGTCGTAGTGTGCCGCCAGGCACCTTCCACAAGCTCCAACAAGCCTTACTCCAGGAATGGGCATTACTGCCACAACAGGCGATCAACGACACTGTTGCCAGCATGCCTCGCAGTTGTCAAGCATGCATTTAAGCTAGAGGGTACCATACCCGTTATTAGCGTGTGGTTCCCTTTTCACATTCTGCCTACCAATTTGGGCTGTCGCGCCGCGACGCCGTAATATATGTGTTTTTGTTTGTCTTTGCTTTTGTTTGATATGTGGTCTAGTAATGACACACATACCTCGTGTGCAACTTTCACGCATATACATCAAATAGTTTTTGTTTTATTCCGAGTTTTACCTTTGTTGCTTATTTTTTGAGCAGGCGTGTATTTTCCAGCTTGAGAACTTTTTTGCCAGGGACCCTCAACTGATGGAGATAGTGTTTGCTTTCCCGAGTGTAACCTGTTCCCGACCTGGCCTGGAAGAAGTTGTTCATTCCTACCCCATCTGCCTCGTGTGACGTATACTGTATACGCACGACAGGAGCTAAGGGACTTTGGGTGTTATCCCGACTTTGTGGCCGGAAAGTTCAAGGTCCAGAAACTCGAATCTACTGGAGATCCGCCGTGTATGGGGCCTGCTGCACGTTAAATCATAGTGACCAAACGTCCTCCCGTTGGTGTGGCGTGGAAGTTTAGAGAGGGGGTGCGAGCTCAGGAGTTGCTCTCGTCATCTGATAGCAGTTCGAAATTACGAGGTCCGTCTACAAATATCCCTTGTGTTGCTTCAAAACGTGACTGTAATAACTAACTAACTTTGGTGATATCCCTAACGAGCCGAGCGTTTTTTCAGGACTACTCTTTCACGCTCGTAACGACCCACCATGTTGACTACTGTATTGCCCATGTCATTTAGATGCAGTAGATGTTGTATAGAATGTATTATTGCTGTTAATATTGCTATTTAATCCAGAGAGCTGTCGTCTTAATTTTAGCCTAGATGACACGTGGTAAAGTTTAGGGTTAATCATAGCTGATAGTTAAGTTAGTTGGTCTAGTAGTTTAACAAGGATTAGCTCTCGTGCAAAAGAGAGAGAGCTTTGATGGCCGTCACCTTTAGCAATATTGACTCAACCACATGTATTTTTTACTCCATTTTATCTTTTTTCTGTATTGTATTTTTTAATTGACTTGACTATCCATATTCCTGGTACTTTCGGCTGTGTAACTCTTTGCTTACAGTATAAATTGGTTTTCCTTTTCTCATTTAATCATATGGAAGGATATGTTGTTCTTGGATGCCTGTGCTATTCCTCTCGTTTTGACCAACAATTTCTTGATTTTCTGCAATTTACTATTTATTTATAATTTTCTTTTAAATATCTATTGTTTGCTGTGTCGTTTTTGCTGCACGGTGGTGCGCAGTATCTTCTACCCGTTGAGCGTTACAGATCAGTTTTTGTTTTTGAATGTGTGTGTGAGTTTATTTTTTAAAAATTCTTTTTAATGTAAATTTTTGGTTTGTAATTCTTGACCCCAGAGTGGGCTTGTTTGTTAATTAAATAAATCTTTTTTGTTTTTTATTTAAAAAATCATATTGTCTAGCCTTAATACCGCCCATGTTCCGGCGAATGCTTGTAAGCCTTTGATATGAAATAAATTCTTCTCGGGGAAGGGAGGGCCAGAGGCCATCTGCTCTTCTCCGGGGTTGGAATATTGGTTCTCTCCCCATCGAGCTTGAAGCTCTTACACCCTTTAGGCTAAGCGGGTAGGCGTGGGCTATGTTCAGATTCGTGCTTATTGTGATGAGGGGGCGAAAAAATAATATTATGTTCTGGGCGCCACTTATCCTCTATATGCCAATGTTTGGTCTTTAGACAGTCCTGATATCCCTTGGCTGAAACAGCCACGTTGATCTCGGGCAAGTCCGTTTTTCAAGAGCAAATTTGGATCAGCGACCAACCATACATTGCTTGAGCCTGTAGTAAGAAGATAACTTGTAGGAAAGAGCGAAACCGTACCGAGAAGATCTTAAACCCAAAGCAGAACTTCCAAAACTGCGCCCCCACCAACTACCGATCTCTATGACCCCCTTTTTCGGAAAAATATCTTACTGCATTTTTTTAAAAAATTTCTACACACAATTAGAAAATTTTATAATTTTGTTAAAAAGGTTTAATAAAAATTATGTATTGTTATGTATGTATTCTTGAAAAATGATACTTTAATGAACTATATTGATGAAAATTACTGCACATAACAAGTCAAATAATCATATAAATTAAAATTATATATCTATTCTTAAATATTGAAAATTTAAACTAAGTCTATATCTTATTGCTTATGGCAGCTACTGAACATTGTTTTTAGTAGGGTGTATAAATAGCAGCATTTGCTTCACACTACGTATAGTGCTTGAATCATGAATTAGAAATAGAAGAAAAAGAGGGCTGTAATTAATAGTGACAGAATATGAGCTTAATTGTAACTATATTGATATCAAACGATATTCCCTAAAGGATTAAATATTTCAAAACTTTTAATTTACATCTGGTTGAAAAGCTATAAATAGTGTGTTATGAATATTAGTGGGAAATATTCCTTCCGAGGAAGTGAAGTTATTATAGGGGCAACTAAATTCCCCGTAATTTTTAATCTGCCAAATCAAGTTAATTATTGAATTCACTTTTATTTAAAAAAATAGACCTTATCAACCTAACTCTTAAACCTAGTTAATTTTTATTATTTTCGTTTTAATAATGGTCATTTTACCCCTCTCTATTTGCCTCCATCCTTGGCAGTGGGCAATCTCGCTATTCCCTCGGTGCCACCAGGGCCAGATTTCCTATAGTGATAACATAGGCCATACCCTTGGTCAAGGGTTCATAACCTTTATTCCCTCGCTCATCCCTTGATTAATCTTTAGGTTTTCGCGTACCCATTACTGTCATATTCACTCTTCAACACCATCAACCATCCATCTATGCAACGAAGTTTTTATGAATAATGTTGACATAAGAGTCAAATGACTGGAATTAATAACATTTATTGGACATAATTTTCATTTTATACTTTATTGCATTTTTACATTAGTATTTGTTCAACGCCAAAGCAAATGAAGCAAATATTGTAATAATTTCGCATTAACTTATAATGATGACTCTGTAATAATCAAACTTTCAATTGATATATTTATTAAATAAGAAGTATCAATATGGGGAATCAAAATTCTGTAACTTTTTAAATTCCTTATATTTTCTTGTTTCCGCCATTACCAAGCATTTATTTCGTGTACTCCCAATGAGTCTTTAACGTACCCCCATGGGCACACGTACTGCCCTACCGCCAGGAGAAAAACCTTGAACATGGTTGCTCACGTATACGACTCGAATTAAGGAGGGAAACGGATATAAAATCAACCGCAACATTTGGAAAACTAAGCGCTCGTCGTTAGGCGAGAATTCGCTTTCGACCGAAGTACAAAGCCGTATTGCTAAATAAAAAACTCTCTCAAAGATCTCTCCCCGAATAAAGAATTTGCGAACTTCTCATCCACCACTATTCGTATAATGGGGCGCTTACTTATTTTGTTCTTCTATTTATATTCTTTAGTAAACAGCCCGATGTAATCTTTCATATTTTCTTTAAATTTCTTTTCATATTCGCTGTGGTTTGATTTTCTTGACGCGTTGCTTTCAACGCTCAATGCCTTTACAATTTTGTTTTGATTTCCAAATTTTTGATAAAAAATATGATATGTTTTTAAAAGTTGACAAACAAATGTTAGTTTTTAAACGATGTTTTTATAAAATAGTTGATTTTTCAATTTATTTTTCATTTGGAACAAAACTCAAATTTTACTAGCTAATCAATTTCTCATTGAAGAAACGGAAAAAGTGAAAAAAATTAAAATTCGGAACTCAGATGCGAAAGAATACATCGATAATGTTTTTTTTAAATGGTTATTTTTTTATCATCTGCGTTTTCAGAACGCGATTTCGGCGTCGTTTCTAAATCAGTTGCACAAATTCCCAAAATTATATCAAAATAGTATAAAAAGCGAGACGCTTCCATTAAATTTTAAACAAAATTATGCGAGGTACTCTTGGAAAATTATATATTTTGAAATGTAAATTAACTTATTTTTTAATTAAATGTTATATTTTGAAAGCCACAAATCTCCAATTAAACAGACTCTTTAGAATATCAATGGCGAATGAATCGTAAGAATCTATTTTAACTGCCGCTTCAAAATGAATTTTGATATATTTATTAAAAATAAAGTAAAATTGCACGGAAAAAAATTGATATAAATGAATACCTAATTTTAGGTAGATTGCTTATAGGAAGTCCACCTATTGCATGACACGATTTCCAGAAAAGTTCTGCAGATCTTTTTAAAAAAAGTCCAAGTTCAGAGAGACGAAAGGAATGTATTTGATAGAAGTTGAATGGGCGACCAACCTGGCCGCTTGGAGGGGTTTGAGTGGCTGTGTATAGAAGTTTTTCAACGTTATATCTATTGGCAAAAAATTATGTGCCCAGCAAAATTGGGCGTTGAGAGGTGTGGCCGAATAAAGAAGTTTTCCTGCATCACTAGTCTCAATTTAATCGATAGGATGAATCAGATGTGTACTTACATTTTTAGATGAGTCTCTCCATCACCAACCCACCCTTGACGTCGTAGCAGCTCCTTCGGACTGTGCGGACCGGGAATCTGTAAAAAACAGATACAAATTTCCAGATATTTCTATCAGCGAGATGAGCATTGAAAATTTATTTTAACATCAAAAACCGAAATACACAAGAAGTAGTTAAAACATTTATCTGAAAAGAAAAATCGAAGTTATTAAGTGTCGTATAATGTATTAATATGACTCAAAATATATTCATTTATATGTTGCCAACATTTAAGAGATATCAATATCAGTGACTGTTTCTTGCCAAAACAGGACGAATGCCAAGATTCAAAGATTTTGCGTCCGGAAACTGTTATTCCATATTTTGAGATATTGTTTCATTTCCAAAGATTCGCATTTTGTCCTTCTTTCTACGGATTCATTTTTTTCATACCAATCGCTTAGTGAACGTACTGCAGTCAGACACCTCTCCCGTTGCTATGAAACGATACTCTGACCTATACACATAACTAAATTCATATTTAAGGTATTTTTGAATGTATTTCTGATTAGGCATTTGTGGAATAGCTTAATTTGAGGAAGTTAATCAATCTGAAAACACACACCCAGAAAATCTCTTTAGAAGTGAAAAAATAAACAGAGCTATTTGAGTAATATTGACAAATTTCTTATTTCAAATCTCTGTTTAAAGAAAAGGGCATGCAAATCGAGTTGATTAATGTCGGTACATATTTAACCATTATGAATATCAAACAATATCCAAGGAACACTAGGCAGTGAATGCTTTTTTCTATAGGATTCTTTTTAAAAACATATGATTATAGGAAACTCGGTCAGTAAATATTCTAAAAAATCATTAGTTTAGAACTAAACATTCGTTCAGATAGAAGATTCGGTTTTTTACCGACTATCTCTGCTTATATATGTAGATCACTGAACTTCTTTTAAAAACAATCTTTCACACATTATTTTATTTTGGTCTGGAATTTGATGCTTTCTTTGTTTATCAGTCTTACAAACTTGCGACATGCTGGTATCCATTTTGTAACATTCCATCGTTCCTGTTTTGCTGGCAACATTCATCAATAAGAAAACTGTTGCTAAGGTTTGACGAACGATCTTTAGGATTTGGTGTTTTTTTTCCTGGGATTTGGTTGCCGGAGAATTACCCATTTGGAAAGGAACTCGTGATTCTGACAGGTCAGATGGCGAGGACGACATCTAAACTGGGACCCCTTCTCCAAGCTTCTACACCACTCTAGCGGGATGACGTTTAGTTCCCTACGTATGAATTAGTGTGCAACAGGCCCAATACACGACGGATCTTCAGTGAAATTGGGTTCGAACGTGGAACCCTCCCGTCCCTCAGCCGAGACTTTACCTCTAGACCGTCACGGCCGTGCTCAAGGTTATAAAAAAGACTAGAAACATGAAAATTATGGCAGAGTCGTTATGATCTTCTGAAAATTTAAACATTTACCTCCTCCCCCCTCGATTTGCTAGCGACATACCAAATGCTTTACCAAGGAGCAGGAACAGAAAGTTTACCAAACTTGTTAATAGCTGGAACCCTGTCCCGTTAATAACTTGCTTAAACTTGGTTACCGACGAGGTATTAGAAAGAGAAAATCCTCTAGGAAACTCCACCAACATGGCAAGGCAAAAATATGGCTCACGCACATACAATTAACCAACGTTTTCTTAAGTTATTATTACTGTGTATCCGAAATATCAAACCAATTTTACTTAGAAATACGCATGTTTTACCCTGCAAATATTTAAAAGAAAGGCACAATACAGAGAAAACCCCTGTTACAGAGTGCAGAAATAAAATGAGCATTAAACACACAAGAAAAAAATCCGTAATCAATGAATCTTATATTAGATGGATATATAAGATATAAAATAAATGCTAGAAAATTAAAGGTTTATCTATAGTCGTCATCAAAAACATGGTAAGAGTACAAAACTTACGAGTTAAAAATATGAGTTACTAATATTAAGATGATAATTTTTGAACTTCAGATTAAATATATTAAAAGCCCTATTCCAGTCATCTTACTTAAATTAACACAATGTATTCATTAAATTTATTTTTAAAATACATGACTTTATTTTAACACAGTATCATAAATTCTTTTCAAAAATTAAATTTTCTTGCCTTTTTCTCTGGAAATCTTTCATTATCTCCTCAATTTCAGTGTTCTGAAAAAGATCCTTGGTAATATTCCAGAAAAGGGGAGGGTGCAGAAATGTAAAAGGGAAATTATTTTCGGTTTCTTGGGAAACTTCTCACGTCTGTTAAACCTTTTTTGTTGCTTCAGTTCCCCACTTTTAGCTCCACCCCGAACTTTCCAACAACGGTAGGGGCAGTAGCACGTTTTTTCAGGACAATGGGACGCCCTTGATTAGAAAATCCCTTTTTTATATTGAGTTTTCTTTTAAAGGAGTGGAGCTCATGTACGCATGAAGTCGTTCTAGATCTGCTAAAATGATTTGGATTATAACAATAACTACAAAATCTGTTGCGATTT
>BGPR01037096.1:0-15260 GCA_013235015.1 Araneus ventricosus
TTTAAATGGCTGAATATTTCCACCAATTTTTTTTATCAATTTCATAGATTTTATTTTCCTATTGTATTAATTTTTCAGAATTTAAATCTAAATTCAGTCTTCTAATTCCAGATATTTAAAAGGAGGACTCTTTTTGAGGGAGGACAGAGGCCCTGATCGCATGATGTTCCGAGAAGTTTACTACGGGCTGCATATAGGCACCCTATTTTACAGCATAATCCGAGTTCCTTATAGTAGCTCTTTGGACTATCGTTAAACTCCACCTGCATGCTCATTCTTTCGCTTGTGTGCGGTAAATTGTCGAACATCTCGTATTAGCAGACAACCCCGTTTTCGACTTAACGATCCCCACCACTTGATATCTCTCTTACTCAATCTGTAGAGCTGCTTTTCAGTGTTGCAGCGACCGGGGGACAAGGAGGGTATAGATGCTTCGGGCGGCACTATTAGGGGAACAAAGCATTAGTACATCCACATCATTTTTTCAAGTGAGATACCATGAAGTGGCGAAAAAATAATGCCATGCCCCCAGCACCATTTATAGTTTTTAAACCACTGATGAGAACTGGAGCGAAAAAATCATACTTTGCCCATGAAGCCAGTCACCCTTGCTACGCCGCTGCAGCACGTGTTCAGTTTAAGAAGTTTGGTCATTTTATGTAGTATAGAATGGTCATAAATTATTGGCCCGTATCAAAAATTAATATAGAAAAAACTAATAATGTTACAACTACGGTTCTTTTTAAATGAGAGCGCATTTCAAAAAGACTCATTTCAGATAAGTAACGCGCCGCTACGGTGGTCGTAAAGGACATCTCCCGCTTTTCAGAGTCATTATCTGCAAAACTATTAAAACTAGAATAAAAATAAAAGCGCGTATTTGTAGGTAATTTTAAGCCCTTTAATTTGTTAAATCAATTGTAATTTGAAAGCTGAATAGTTTTAGAGATATTCAAGAAAAACTGAAAAAGGAAACAAGAAAACGCGCATCGACTTCTGCCGATCGGTAACCATTGCGTATAGAAATCTCTCGCTGTAGCAAATTTAGAACGTCGTAATGGTACGCCACTTATCTCAAAAAAAAAACTTTTTCGTTAGCTCTCTCATTTAGAAAAAAAAGGCGCGGTTTGAAACATTATTAGTTTTTTATTTATTTATTTTTGGAATGGGTCCAATAATTTATGACCACCCTGCACAACTTTTACCCGCTCACATAACTGAATTTTCGGTGTAGAAGAAAGAATTATTGGTTTTCTAAAATGCATGCGACACTCTTACGATTCCAACCTTAATTTTTCTTTTAAAAAAGTCTCTCGATCTTCGCGAAAGCAGAAGAGGGCGTGCGAATCTTAGCAGAGATGAATGGCAGAAACAAGCGGGGGAGCTCTTTAAGAATACGCAAAACGTCTCTTCTAGCGTAATTCATTCTTAGACGGGCAGGCAGTAGGCGAGGCGAATGCTATTTCAGGTGAAACTGATAACATCCAACTCCAATGGCGGCCAAAGGTTATCGGTGCCATCAGAAAACACTAACAGAAGTTGATATAGAACCATTGCTCGTGTCCGTAACTAATTTAAGTTGACAGATCCGATTAGAGATTGTGCACTTTTGATAAGTGTTGGTGGACGTCATAAGTTTTATTGTCGTAATAAGGGGGGAATGTATCATCCACGTGTGCGAATAGGGGTTCTTGGTGTGTGATCAATGGCTATAGCTGGCACGGTTGGTACGAGAAAGAGAGGAAACAAAAAATCGAATTGCCATTTTAAAGATTTAATGATTTAGGGTCTTCACAAAAGTCTAAGGAATAGTTATGAAATTTTTATAATCTTGTTGCGAAAGAAAACTGTCTTTTCTTATCATATTGATCGTATTTGTCTTTTGAAATTCTCGCAATGAAGAGAAATTGAAATTAACCTTATTTACATATGCTAAAAATTTGACAAACAGCATTGCAATGGGACTGTGCTAAATCAAACATTTTGAATTTGAATACGTCGATACTTCGGATTTTTCTTGAATTTCCTATTAACATAATTTTAGAATACCGTCAATAATTCGAACTTATTTTGTTTAATTCGAAGTCGAAACAAAAAATTCTCTACAAACTCTGAACTGTTTTTGTTCACCCATTATTTACAATTGTCCCTGTTTTAAGACGCTCGTTTTGTTTTTATTTTCACCTAAACATTCCAATTCTTAGCTTTAATTGTTGCATCAAAATGTTGAACTGACTGCTATAAAAGTTGCAAATCCAATAAAAATAATTTTTCTAATTAAAAAGATAATTAATACCAATTAAAGTTAATTAATCAGTTCTAATTTTAAAAAATTCAGAGAAATAGCGTTTCTTATCATATTTCTTTCCTGTTATCATATTATTGTGATTTAATTTTGAAAAAGTTAAATAGAGTTTTGGTATTAATAGGTTAAATACTGTGTACCTTGTGTCTACTGTGATCGTAAGTAAATTTTTTAGGCGGGTAGTTCTCTCGAGAACTTTATTGCTGCACAATCTATTGTTACGAAACTGTAATGTCTCTTCTCTGCCATGTTAATCTTATGTTTAGAAAGAGATTTATAAAGGTTCTTATTGGATGCCGGGGGGAGGCTTAGCTAATGCCCTGACAAATTTGGTGACGAAATGAAGGATCTCGAAAATGCGAGAATTATGGCTCTATCTCTATTAGGCACCGAAATATGGAGATCCAGCTAGAAAATTCCATATGACGTCACGCCCTGTCCGCAAAGGTATAAATACCGAGGTGCTCAAACGCGGAGTCAATCTCTTTGGTGTTCTGTCCGCAGTGAAAATTGGTCAGCTGTTAGACGCTGAACGCTAATGAAAGTGCTATTACTTTTATTATTAGTGATTTGCTGTCTGCTTGTGTAGCCAATTTATACAAACTAGGGGGCTCTGCCCCCTGCTCGCTAAAGCTCGCCAACCCCCAGGAGGATTGCAGCGCAATCCTCCGGGGCTTGCTACGCAAACCCTGCTCGCTTCGCTCGCTACATGAAGACACTGGGTGTCCTAGCACAGTTGTTATAAAATCTTTATATATATATATAACACCCCCGCTCACTCCACTCACCAACAGCAAAGAATCACGTGATTCTTTCGGGATCACTATGTGAAAGCAGCTCGCTTCACACGCTTGCCGTGCAGTTATCCGTTTCTGCTAGTATTAGGAAATTATAAGTACATTAATTAATAAAAGTAAATTTAAATTATTTGAAATTGCACGAACTCCTAAAATTAATTTTTCATCAGTTTCTATAATTAAAATCTTCTGGTAGCATAGATACATATGTAAATGTTAGAAAGAAATCTGAAAGGTAATATTTATAATACAAAGATGATTAAAAATCAATTATTTTCATCAATCAGAAATTTAAAACTTCTTTGCATACACTTTTGAGTATTTATTCAAAAGTTTATTTCAACATAACTTCATTCCACTAAAATTTAAAACTGATAAGATAGCCTTTTCAAAATCTTCAAAATAAATTTTTAAAAATTGCTTTTTCCACCAAAATTTCAAATATGCTTTCTATACAATGGAATGTAATTCAAAAAAACTTTCCCACATGTATACATGCTTATTCCAAAAATTATTTAGTCAAGAAAAATACAGTGTTCTTCTTCTCAGTGCAGTCATTTGTGTTTTAAATCTCAAAAAATTCTTGACCGTCTCTTGTTGTAGAAACATGTAAACCATCTTGCAACCTTTTAGCTAAAAAAGGACAGTTAACGAAATAGTGGCTTGAAACATGTTCATATTAACTATTCAAATTTAAGACCCATAGCAATTATTTAGTTTTAGTCTTTTAAAACAGATAAGATAGCTTTTTTTCAAAATTTACAAAATTGTTGCTTTTTGAACCAAAATTTTAAATATGCACTCTTCTTTAAGAAATATTACACAGAAAAGCTTCCCCACCCATATACATGCTTATTCCAACTATTATTTAGTCAAGAAAAATATAGTGTGTTTCTCAGTGCAGTCATTTCTGTTTTGAATCTCAGAAAATTCTTGATCGTGTCTTGTCGTAGACAGATGAAAACCATCTTGCAACCTTTTAGCTAAAAAAGGACATTTTAAAGAAAATAGTGGCTTGAAACATACTCAAATTAACTATTCAAAATTAAATCCAGTAATAATTATTTACTTTTAGCTTTTTAAAACATATAAGATAGCGTTTTTTCAAAATTTACAAAATCGTTGCTTTTTGAATCAAAATTTTAAATATGCACTCTTTTTTATGAAATATTACACAGAGAAGCTTCCCCAACCGTATACATGCTTATTCCAACTATTATTTAGTCCAGAAAGATATAGTGTTTTCCTCAATGTAGTCATTTGTATCTTAAATCTCAGAAAATTCTTGATCGTGTCTTGTCGTAGAAACATGCAAACCATCTTGTAACCTTTCAGATAAAAAAGGGCAGTTAACGAAATAGTGGCTTGAAACATACTCAAATTAACTATTCAAAATTAAATCCAGTAATAATTATTTACTTTTAGCTTCTAAAACATATAAGATAGTTTTTTTTTTTTTTTTTCAAAATTGTTGCTTTTTTAACCAAAATTTTAAATATGCACTCTTTTTTATGAAATATTACACAGAAAATCAAAAAGTATGCAACATTAACCATAAACAGCATGTGGTAATTTGCTTCCTTCCGTACAAACACGGTGGCAAAAAAATCTAATCTCTCTATATATACACGTTGCAAACAGTATGCAACTTTAATCATTCTCCGAGAGCAGTGTGCAAGAGAATTTTTCTGAAATATAATTAGTTCTCTGGTCTTTATTCTGTAATTTTTATTTTTACACATAGTAAATAGTGCACACAATTAGTATCACAAAAAAACGCTCTGGCTCGCCTAAGCCTTTCTGGCCGATCTTCGCTGAAATCTTTCATCCAGGGATTCCCTTGCACGCTGCTCTCTTCTAAACAAATTATGTTCAAAAAGTTCACAAAAAATTCATTTTAAATAAATAAATTCAAAAAAAAGTCGGCGATCCGAAAAAAAGTCATGTAATCCGTAAGCAAAAGCTTGGCGTCAGGGTTTAGATTGGTAAACAAACTGATCGTTGCCAACGGGGAGAAAGAAATAAAGTTCCTTTTTTTGCGCCACGCATAAGCGTTTTATATAATATAGATGCTATTTTTCTTGTTGCCTATGTTTTGTGTTTTTGCGGAATATTCGTGAATAAAGCGTCACTCTCCATAACCTTCCTTGTTGAACTGCTTTCACCGTATACCCACAGGACGATTTTCGTAACACTATTCAACAGAAAAAGCAATAAAAATTTATTACTTTTTCAAAAAAAATCTGTTTATTTTAAAATTTTACTGTACAATTGCTTTATTTATGATGCTGTATACTATCTATTAAAATTACTTACTGAAATTATTTTTAAAATTATAAGAAATTATTTTTTATTGAAATTAATTACTGCTTATTTAACAATTATTTATTAAAATAAATATTAAAATTAAATCGTAACTGCCATCTTGAATTTAAGAATTATTGTTTTCTTTTGTTAAAAATTAAAAAAAAAATTAAACCAAATTTTTCTATTTTCAAATTTTTGGGTAAATCGAATTTTTATGTCGATCCCATCAGCATCGAAATAGCCAAGTTCTACTGTATAAAATTTATATGTAATTAAATTCTAAATTCTGTTTAAGATGGCCAAGTCGAACAGTCTAATTGAATAAAGGTATAGTAGTCAGATGACCAACAGTCCTCCTTCTGTAAGTCTTGTTCCTCCCTCGAAAAGTGTCCTCCTACATGTTCTCTTTTTCGATATTTGAAATTAGAAGACTGATTGTAGAACTTAAACTCTCAAAAATTTACATAATGGGAAAATCAACATGATGAAATTGATAAAAGATGGGTGGAGATATTCAGTCATTTCAAAAATGAATACATTGCATGAAAATTTATTTATTTTTATTCTATATGCATTCTGATGCCTTGGAACTAATTTAGCAGTCGAAAGGGTTTTTTCAATTGCTAATTATTTTTGGACATGTGAGAAGTCGACATTCAATGTTATGTTCTAGCTACAGCTCTTGCCGTATAATTCAAGAATGAAGGATATTTCTTGTTCAGATATTTCCAATATATTGTCAGAAGATGATACATTGCTGAAAAAAATATTCATTCAACGGAAAAGTACTCATTTAATTAATAATGTTACAATTTAAAATGTTACAAACATTTTATTATGCATTTATCATATTATAGCGTTTTCTGTATTATTCTTGCATTGAATAAAATGTCTTTTATTTACGATGTTTTATTTTTTCTATTTACTTGTGGCTTCCGTTTCATTGTAAATATATAATGTAATAGTAAAACTGTAATATCCAAGAATAGAATTCTTAGATCAAGTTTTGATCCCATGAAGTCTGCATATTAGAAAGACGAAAATAACTAAAATGACTTCATTACGAGAATGCAGATGTATAGGATGCTGTAAAATTTCGAGAAGCATTTCAAGTCCACGGTTCGAATATTTAGTTTCGTTATGGAGAGTTCGAAGTCCAAGTGAACAGAGTTCGTGAGACTGATTTCTGAGAAAACACGTATCAAAGTTGGTCAGCTGCATTTAAAATAACAGCCGACTTCTATTTGTCCTTGCTGCCTGTTGGATACAAATTGAGCTTTGGGCTTGAATCACTGTTACGCAGAAAATACAACATTTCTGCACTACCGCGGCAGTTTAGTGGAAAATGGACGAAACACACGGACTTGGCTCGCTTTCACTCGGAATCCTCCACGTACCAATCTTTCACCGAACAAAAAAAGCTCGTAAACGTTTACAAAATTTCCTGTTAAAAGTTATCGGAACAATCACAATGAAACTAATTTCATTCTAGATAACTTTCTTCTATTTAATGATCAATTCCATCGATGCTGTCATTTAATACTATTTACTAGCGTTATATCTCGTTTCATTTTGTTGATACATTTATGTTCTACCTTAACATTCAAACCTTTGTCCAATTATCCGCCGCGTAATTAGATATCATGCAGATAAGAGTAAATAAGAAACATGCGCTCAGTAATGAATAATTCTCTCCTTAAATCCTTTCTATTTATTTTATGCGTAATATAAACGAGCTATTTTCGTCAAAAGCCACCTGTTAAAACGAACCATCGCGCCAGGCCAGTTAAGCCGAGGTTTCTGTTATTTTCTTTTTTTGCGCGCTCTCGGTAACGACGGAAGAAATGAAAGCCATTATTAGGAACACGTGCTCCCTCGATAAACTAGTGCAGTTTGAGCAGCTGTGTGCGCCCACGTGATCGCATCAGCGTCTTTTTGAAAAGATGCAGCGTCTTCTGTCGATGCCGTGTTGTGTTATTTCTCCCGCGCCCACAAGAGGCGATCATTCCTGGTTAAGCGATCTGCAGGTGGTTTCCATTCTTTACTAGCGTTTTCCCCCTTTCTTGACAGTAAATAGGTTCAATGAAATGCTTGCCTTTTACATAAAAATTTGTTTGCAGAAAAATCCGCGCTTTCCGATATTCCTGTATGCATTCTTTGGTGATACTCTGCCCCGATCATGCGGATTATCCACTTCATAGAATTTTCGAACGGCAACGAACTGAGTACCTTTACCTATGAATTTATTTAACCTCCTAATTCAATGGTTCCCAAACTTTTTCGATTGCTGTATCAATTTTTACTGTCTCGTATACGAAGTGTACAAAGAGAAAGTATTGTAATCGTCAAAAAATTCGAACTCTAGAGTTTGACGAATCTCCACGTTGTAGACCTCCCTGAATCCGAAAAACACAATTTTGGAATTATGTCTGTCTGTGAACACGATAACTCGAAAACTATTAGAGCTACGGGGATGAAATTTGGTACGTGATCTTTACACATAATTTGTAGGTTTCTATCAAATGTTGGACAAAATCCGTCAACGGGAAGTCTGTCTGTCTGTCCGCGGTCATGCGAACACTATAACTCAAAAAATTGAATAACTAGATGGATAAAATTTGGTGCACAGTTTTATCGTCATGAATGTAGGTCCGTATAAAATTTTGGGCCAAATCCGTCATAGGGTTGACTGTCTGTCGGTCTGTATAATTTAGCGGATTAGTTTCAATGGTGTCTCCACGCGCATGCGTACGGAAGCAATCCTGTGTGCTCGCGAAAGGAGCGATTACGTCAGTTTGTCCTTGAGACGGCAAGAGTGAAACCTAGCAGTGTGCGATAGATGTATTTTAATCGGTACGCATCTCTTTGAATTCTTTACCTAGATATTTTTCAATCACTATAATGAAAAACCTTCTGATAGTCATTGGATTCTGGATAACAGTAGGGGGCCGCGGTGGCCTAGTGGTAAGGTCTCGGCCGAAGGGCTCCAGGTTCGAGACCCGATTCCACTGAAGATCGCCGTGTATGGGGCCTGTTGCACGCTAAATCATACGTAGTGGTCAAACGTCCTCCCGTTGGTGTGGCGTAAAAATACCCACACTGGCGTGGAAGTTTGGAGAGGGGGGTGCCAGCTCAGGTGTCGTCCTCGTCATCTGACCGAGGTTCAAAATTACGAGGTCCGTCCCAAAATAGCCCTCGTGTTGCTTCAAAACGGGACGTTAATATAACTGAAACTGAAACTAGATAACAGTAGGTTCGAATAGGGGGAAGTAGGAGAAGGAGAAACGGCACCTTTTGGGGGAAGTATACGAGAAAGTTTAGGGTAAAACACTCCCGCTGGTTTCTTCGACACCCCTACTAAAACTCCAAGTACTTTTAATGAAAAAGTCAATTTTTATGTGGGTTGGGTAAAAATAGAACACATTTTAAGTCACATAAAACTTTTTCGAACAAATTTCAATAAATATAATGAATGGGATGGACGAACCCGTCTTTGACTACAGTTTCTTAAATCGTAGAATAAAACTGGACACGGCTACCCTCATTTCCTTATCCACGTTTATTTTCAAGCGATTTTTTCAAAGAAATAGCTGAGAACCCAACTTCACACAAATAGGAAGCAGGAAAATTATCCCAGACTGGAAACCGAAATATTAATGTGATGGTGTTCGAGCCTACTGATACTGATTTGTAAAACTGGGTTATCTTAAAAGCGTAAATGCTATACTTAGACCATTGCAATGAAATAAACATAGCGTTTGTAGCGTATGTATAACCACAGAGAAGAAGAATGTATAACCTGGCACAGTGGCGAATCTCGGATTCGGGTCGGGGGGGGGGGGGCTGAGGTCATGAAAACTTTGTATCGTCGCGATGAATGTCCATCCTCAAGGCTAAAGTAAACCGAAACTCTTTAACTTTACAGACTTGAATAATAATCAGACTTTAAAGACTTTTCAATAAGAACCATAAAAATGTCGTGTCACACTTTCAAAATTATTTATATACTCTAAAAATTATTAATTCATGTCACACTCTCAAAATTATTTATGTTCTTTAAAAAATTAATTTACATGAAGTTTAATTTAGCGTAACTCTGCATTGCGGAATTTAAGTTTTTTTTTTGCAGAGGGATTTTTCATTAATATTCATAAAAATGGATACATATTTAAATTCTGCAATGCAGAGTTACGCTAAATTAAATTTCATGTAAATTAATTTTTAAAAAAACTAATTTTGAGAGTGTGATATGAATTAATAATTTTCAGAGTATATAAATAATTTTGAAAGTGTGACACACGACAATATAACAATACAATACTTTCGATAATTTAATAAAAATTACATTGAAATAACTAGCCAAAAAATGTCTTCGACCGCGTCAAAGCTACAAGTGGAATGACTACAAAAGTAGGAAAATTTTCGAGCCTGTCAAGCCAGAAAGTAATGTTGAAACGTTTTTTCTTGTTTTTTTTTTTTTTTTTTTGAAAGAGGGAAATTAAGAAAACACAATTGTAGTGTTTTTAAATGAATTCAAGAATTCTGGCTTTTGGGTGGGAATTATATCCCGATAGTAGAGGCCGCGGTGGCCTAGTGGTAAGGTCTCGACCTCGGGACCGGAGGGTCGCAGGTTCGAAACCCGATTCCACTGAAGATCCTCCGTGTATGGGGCCTGTTGCACGCTAAATCATACGTAGTGGCCAAACGTCCTCCCGTTGGTGTGGCGCGGAAGTTTGGAGAGGGGGGTGCCAGCTCAGGTGTCGTCCTCGTCATCTGACCGCGGTTCAAAATTACGAGGTCCGTCCCTAAACAGCCCTCGTGTTGCTTCAAAACGGGACGTTAATATAACCTAACCTAACCTAACCTCACCCTATATCCCGATAGCTCCCCCCTGGATTCGCCACTGATCTGGCATCTCTTGCGCCAAAAAACCAAAACTCACTCACTCACTCACTGATCTGGCATCATTTTATGCAGTTTACGAAATTTAAAGGCCGGTAATTTTGGATACGTTTATATTGATGTTTTTCTATATCTACATATTTCTTTTGATAGCAACTTATCATTCGAAATCTCATTCTATGCCTCATTTGCATTTTTGAATTTCTGATTTTTCAGATGTGAAATTTAATTGTTCAAATTTTATATACTGCATTCTTCAAAAAATCTAGTAAACCTTCATTATGAGTTAATATTAAATTATCCTATGACGTCTAAAGTATCACGTTCGCATGTATGTCCAATTAACCCTTAAGGGCCCCGATTTTTCGAAAAATGATTTTAAAATGTTTTTTGACTTTCATTTCTTGAATAAAACGTGGGGAAAATGCTTTTAAAAATCCTATTTTGTTCCAAGTATGGTTTATGGCTAAAAAATAATTTGATCCCATCGACATGACTGGGCTTTATTTGAAAAACGAAACTCCTTCATAAAATTCTATAATATCAAACACAGATGATTTTTAAGAACTAATAATATGGAAAAGGAATTTTCTTCAAAATCATAGAATAAAATAAGGTATTCTCAAGCGTATAAACAAAGATAAAGAAGATGCACCCTCAGGTGAAAAGCAATCTGTTATATATATATATATAAATGTTTACGTGGTTGTAGTCAGTAAAAAGCCGAGTTATATTCTAATTTTCTTTATTATCTAAATATTGAAGTCATTTTTATGAGAGTGGCGGACATACGTGCATCTTAGTTGAAGTTTCAAGTAAAAAAGCGAACAGAAAATCCCTGCATACTCTCAGATAAGGGAATAACATATAGACACGTGATCAAAGTGAAGGGAATAAAAGTTATTTTTAGTAAATTACGTAAGTGTTTTAGGGAAAAGTATGGCTGATTTCGCGATTTGTGTAGGCGCTTGGAAGTAATTATACAATATTCTTTTAGTAATAAATATGCCAAAACGCGAGATTTTATGTACCTCCATCGCGGGAAATAAAACGAAACTGGAGTTTAAGAAAAGCGATTTTTGAATACATTATTATAGTACTCAGATTTTAAAACATATAATATTAGAATAAAGTAAAATTGAGATTATTATATATATAATTTTATCAGAACTCAGGTTGCCATTTGTATTATGTAAATTGATTTAATAATATTTTGAGCATGTATTCTATTGGCATTCTAACAGGCATTAGAAATCCAGTCTTATTCTCAGGAATTTTAGAGGCCAAAATTGGTATGTTGCTTACAGGCACGATGGGCCTGTAAGGGTTAATATATATGAATTTTTTGAAAATGCAAAGTATCGCAGATTTCTTGTTTTGAGGGCATTCATATCTACCACTGTCTGCAATGACGCAGTTGTTCTCTGATTGCATGCATATCTGAAAATAATAATTAAAAAAAATGCATTTGACAGCTTTTCACTGTTGTTTACTCCAGCTTTCAACATCGTTAGGCGCGGTCAAAGGAATGAACAGTCTACATTGAAGACAGTGTAAACATCCGAATTCGCAGCCTCATCCTTTGACAGATCATCCAAAATCTGATCGAGATAAAACTCTCACAATCGGACTATTCACGAATTCTCTCTTTGAACACGTGACTGATCCACAAGAAAATTCATCAAAGGAAAAATTCTACATAAACTGCGACTGCACTCGATAAAAAACATACTGTAGAATGCCTCGCTTCAGTTTGCTTCACCTTTAGTTTAGTTGCTCGAAATAAAGGACCTCACTTTTTTGAGTCGACTGCACAAAAGACTTTCGTGGACTCGCGCTTCATTTCTGTTATCGCGTACCGCCTCATTCGAATAAAAGAATCTGTAGTGTTGCTGTCTTTTTGAAATGAAGACACCAGATTTTAGAAAAATAATTCTATTCGGACTTAGTCACACACAAGACAAGCAACACACATAAAAGATACGGTGCGGTAATTTGCACCTTAAAAGCCAGAGCTATTTCAAATATAACGACCACAACTAGGCCTAAGTATCTCACCTCTCTTCTCGTGTAGTGATGTGTCGTTCACTCCGGAACGAATCCGCGGATCCGCCTCCTCAAAAGGAACGACCGGATCCGCCTCCTCAAAAGGAAAGACCGGATCCGATTCCGACCAAAGGAACGAATCCGCAGAATCGGATTCGTGGCGAATCCGCGGAATCGGATTCGTGGCGAATCCGCGGAATCGGATTCATGAGTCAGAATCGGAATTACTCATTCTGCGGCATCACGATTCCGATTCAGAATCACTGATTTGGATCCATAATCTAAGAAGATTTGTTTCGTTCTGGAATGAACGATACATCATTTGGGGTCATGGATGATGCAGATAAATTTCTTTGCGAGGAGCAGGAGAGGATGGTAAGATTCGGTTGATGCTGTGCATACAGATAGATTTCTGAGGTTGTTTACAAAGGAACCAGTAGAATAGTTGGTTTGACCAATGATTCTTTTGATATTGCTTGAGAAGTAAAAGAGTTGCTAGTAAAATGAAGATGCAAGTAAAAAGAATTCATAATAATTATAATTAAAAATAATTATAATTTTTTGTTCTTAACTCAAGATTTCAATATCAAAAATAGTTTCCTTAAGTTGAATCTCGGTACATTGAAATTAATAGATTTTATAAAAACTATTTAAGAGAAAAATTTGAGTCTGTAGTTTTTTCATACAGTCAAGAATTTTTGGTATAAAAGTTTAAGATAAGTCAACAAATAGGCACACATTTAAAAAATTATTAAGAAATAATATTTGTTCATGTGAGTAATTTAAAGAATTACTCACATACGTCGAATACATTTCGTCGATTTTTTTTTAAATATACCTTTTAGTTTTGAACACTTCATTTAAGTATGCCATCTTCAGCGCATGCTTACGTGGCAAGGTCAGTAGAACGCCCTGTTTCGAATCCTACTGACATGGGTTCGAGTCGCGCGCAGTCGTTGCAAGACAAAAGTTTTGAAAATTTTAATTTCGGATATTTTCTTTATAAAGTTATTTTATAATATATATTCAGCATTTTATTTTATTTTACTCTTTATTTCCAAACCTGATTTATTATTAGATAGATTTTAAATAATTCCTATTCTAACTTATTAGTTCCCCCATACTTATATACAAGTTTAAGGAATTATTGAAAATTTATCTAATAATAAATCAGGTTTGGAAATAAGTAAAATAAAATAAAATGCTGAATATATGTTATAAAATAACTTTTTAAAGAGAATATCCGAAATTAAAATTTTCAAAACATTGTCTTGCAACGACTATGCCTGCTGAGATTTGAACCCGTGCCAGCAGGGCTCATAACACGACGTTCTGCCGACCAAGCCGTGATGCACGTGATTTATCCTGCATATTTAAATGACATCTATAATTTGCTCAAAATTTAAAAGCAATTAATTCAACTGACAGGAATTTGCTAAAATATTACATTTTGTTAATATAGTTAATAACAGATTTTAACAGCAGTGGATCTTTGATAACTGCAAAGAGTTGTTTTGTATTCCTTGATGACTATTAAAAGATTTTTTACTTTATGGAGCTCATTAGAATTGGGTGAGTTTATATTTAATTAGAAAGAAATCTGAGTTGAAATTTCATTATTGAACGCTTCAGTAAATATACTGTTTCCAACAAATTAAATGACATTCATGGAAAATCTTAACCAGATAATAGAAATCAAAAGCGTCTCAAAATACTGAAGGTTCTAGCAAAGTTTCGTTAAATTCACTAACGACATTTTAAATAATTAACAGAAATGTTAATTGAGAAATAATTAGTAATTAAAATTAATTATTAAAATTATCATCAATATAATTATCTGATAATTATTAATCAAAATTATTCATTAAGATTAATATCAATATAATTATCTAATGAAAATTATAATTTTATTAATTATGATTTATAATTATATTAAAATACAAGTTCAATAATAACGATTATTACGGTAATTATCGGCGATAAATCCATTTACATTCCGGAATCGGAACGAATCCGTGGATCCGGATCCGACTCCACGAAAGGAACGAATCTGATACATCACTATTCTCGAGGTCGTGACTCAAACTGACTCGTTTACATCAAGCAACCCTAGACTAGCAAGGAGTTGCGCCAAGCGTCCGATCAACCATCGACAACGGTAGCCAAACATTACAGAATCGTTATTCTTTTTTGACAAAATGAATTTAGTATGAAGATGAAACAGGATAGAAACGGCCTTTAACTAGATATGATTAGTGAAACAAAACGCAGGCACTCATTGATTAGATTTCGTGGGCACAGTAGCGTACCTATAGGGGGGGGGGGGCGTAGGGCCAGTCAGCCCCGGGCGGCAAAATCGGGCATGCAGGAAAACAATTTTATAACTAAGAAGAGCAGCGAAACTAGTTCAATCATTGTGTACACAAAAAATATATATTTTGTAATTAATTATAAATATGTATGTATTTTGTAATTCATATTTTTCGCCCGTTTTTCGGTAAATTGCCGGTATGTGAAAGGAAGTCTAGCGGTGGAAGCACGATTTCACAACCTGTCTGCAGAGACCAAGGGCGTCAAACGACGAATCGCTTTATTAAATCAATTCCCCCCCCCGGAATGTATTTTATTTTTATTTTGAGGTTTATGCAACTTGTGCAGGAAGGGCGGCATAATGAAAGTTCGCCCAGGGCGGCAAAAGTTGCAGGTACGCCACTGCGTGGGCATATGCCCAAATAATCCAATGATACTTAACACGACACCGGTTTCACCGAATGATACGACATTACAAAATTGAGGGATGAATGATTACTAACATTTTAGAATTAAGTACACCCCTCCCCCTCCTTCATTTTATAAAATACTAGCAGTACCCGCACGGCGTTGCCCGTGGTATCATGAATTTC